>OVAN01000877.1:15000-48833 GCA_900406275.1 Anastatica hierochuntica | reverse complement strand
GCTTTGACTGTAGATCATCAATTCTCTTCGCATCTGATGACACAACTCCTCAACCTCGATCATAGTTTGATCTGCGATTGGCTTAACTATTCGCCATGTTATTCACCAATTGATAAGCTTCCTCCACAGTCTTGGTACTAAAATCACCATTGCTAGCGGTGTCCATAGCATTTTGATACTTCTCCTCAACCCCATTGTAAAAAATGTTGAGGAGATTCCAATTTGAGAACCCATGATGAGGAAAATCATTGAGGTATTCTATGAATCTTTCTCAAGCTGCATGAAAGCTCTCAGCACCCAATTGGTGAAATCCTGCAATCTTATTCCGCAAAGACATACACCTTGATTTAGTGAAGAAATAACCAAGGAAAGCAGCCTTGATCTTGTCCCATATCCTCAGAGAATCAGGCTCCAGGCTATTGTACCATCTTGTAGTTTTGTCGTTCAGAGAGAAAGTGAACAACCTACATTTCATAGCTTCAGCAGGTACTCTGTTGTGTTGGATAGTATTGCAGATGGCTTCAAACCTATCCAAATGGTGCATTGGGTTCTGTGATGGCAACCCATGATATTGATTTTGCTGCACCAAATTAATGAGACCAGTCTTGATCTTAAAGTCCCTTCTCTCAATGGGAGGCGGACGAATCCCAGCACGATTCGCATAGAAAGCCTCCGGAGTATCATATTGTGCCAGAGTCATCCTCTGTCGAGGTTGATTTGCGTCTTGTTGCCCCTCAGCTGCAACATTCTGCTGGCCAGCTTGCTGAGCATCAGCATTACCACCACCTCCAGCAGGTGGGTCAGCTCCGGAAGAACTCCAAGATATAAAGGATTATGATGAACTTGAATGGGATCTCCCAAGTTGTCACCCATGATTTCAACAAACTCAAATTCTTCAATAACCTCCAGCAACTTCTCTTTCTTCTTATGTCTCTCTAGACGTGAAGGTTCAGGCTCGAATTCGAGAAGATTCGAGATCCCTTTGCTTCTAGTATGAGACATGTTCATGCACCTGAAAGCACAAAAACAGAGAAGAAAAAGAAGAGATTAAACAAAATAAAGAAAAATGCCTTAGGCACGAAATAATCCTAAGTTCTAAGACTCCATATTGGTCCCTGGCAACGGCAAGCATCTTTGGACTTCGATCTGAGAAGTTTTCGGAACCCTTTTACTCTTATTTTTGTTAATACAATCATGTCTCTCTTCAATTTGATCTGTGTTTTTGCAATTACCATGAGTGAGTAGTCTGATCGTTGGGTTTAGGGTTCTCGCATAGGAATTCATGAATTGTTGATGTAGAATTGCATGATTAGGGATTTAATCTAATGGATCTTCATCTATGATTGTTCGTAATGCATGAAATTAAACTGATCACTTAGTTTCTGAACTTAGGTAATTTAACATCTGGAAAGTGTTTGTTTAAATGCCTGAAAGAATCTTAGATGGACAATTCTTCTTAAGCCAATGGAAGTTGATGTTTAAGTGAATTGTGAACATTTCGAACCTATTAGTAATGCATGGTTAGAAATTGAGAGTCAACGGAAGTTAGTCTCGAGATTTCTAATGCATAGGGCGCTGATACTACGGAAGTAGATCAGTTCTACATTAGTGTTTGAGTTCAAGACGGTTTATAACTTGT
The DNA here is from genome assembly GCA_900406275.1 of Anastatica hierochuntica. Lineage (NCBI taxonomy): Eukaryota > Viridiplantae > Streptophyta > Magnoliopsida > Brassicales > Brassicaceae > Anastatica > Anastatica hierochuntica. The sequence goes on along the minus strand of OVAN01000877.1, from coordinate 47,194 downwards.
TCCCTAGTCTTTAATTTGAATCAACAATGAATTGTTTCCCTGAGAATACCTGATGCCCAACACTTCTTTGATTGATTTTACAACCCTTTCGTTGTTGCCTGCTTTCTTTGCTTTTATAATTTCGTTTATTTGCATCATCTCAAAAGACATCTTTTTAACTTTAGCCTGTTTTTTTATTATACATTCTTTGTGCTACCTTTGGTCTCTGTGGATTCGATCCCGAACCACTACAACGTACTTCTGTGCGCTTGCAGTGTTTTCTCGGGCGAAAACTTGAGCTATCATGAACCTTGTGAAGGGCCACCTTGAGAGGAATCTCCAACAGACTAGAAATGTAAACACAACAAAAACATCACAAATATAACAAATTCAGGCATGTAAGCAAATCTACTCTAACCTGGTTCTTCCTTGGGTGACCTCTTGGTCTTTTTGCTTCACGAGCAGCTGCAGGATAGGGGCATCTTGTTTTGTTTTTTCCTTCCTTCTTACAATTGGAACATGTTCCAACTCTGCCATGGTGTGTCAACTTGTTTTTGTTGGAAGAAGACTCATGAGGAGCCTTCTTGCGAGCATAAGTATATGGTCTTCCTTTGTTATGACTCAGAGGAGGTGGTAGTACAGGTAATCTCCCTAACCTTCGCCACATCTTCATGCCTTGCACTGGTTCTATGCCACCAACATACAGTTCCCTCCACCAAAAAGTCAGATAGAAATCTGAGACATAATCATAAAGCACCAACTTTGTATTTGTGATTACACACATGACATGCATACAAGGGATTCCATTCAGTTGCCAGTACACACAACCACATGTTTTTGATTCCATATCCACACGATAAGCATCACCATGATACTCAATCTCATGCAAATGACATGTGCTCATGTACCTTATGAAATCTTTTTCTTTCTGCCTATTGCTTTCTATTTCCTTATCTGCTCTTGGTGTGTACTTTTTGCCCCACCTTGAAGTCAAACTAGCCTTTTTAGCATTCCTTACCATGACTTTCCTCCTCATATCCTCAATCATATCTAGTAGAGGCTCTCTCCTTGATTCCCTAATATTTCTATTGAATGACTCTGACAGATTGTTGAGGTTGTCATTGCAACAAAATCCCAATATGAAGAAGACACGAGACCATGAAGTAAGAGCAGTCAGTTGTAAAGAGTCAAATGCACCTTGGTTGTATATCTTCATTGCTTCCATGTTCTCATTGAACTCTGCAACTGTGTAGTTGCGGGCTATCTTCCGATTATTCTTCTTCTTCCAATTCTCAAGAATGTGTCTAGCACATATTATGTGTTCAGCCTTAGGAAGCTCACTTTGAACTGCATTGATCAGATCCTACAAAACAAGATAAACAGAATATGAGATGATGCGTGATAAAACATACATAAAAAGCTACATTTATCTACCTTTTGCTTTTCTGAGATGATGGTATTGTCATCTTCATCAGAAAGTCCTAAGCCTAGTTTCAGAATTTGAACAAACCATGGCCAATTAGGACCATCTTCAACCTCAACTACTGCCCATGCAATTGGGAAGATCCTATTATCACCATCTCTACCCACAACAGCTAACATTTGACATTTTATATCTCACTTCATAAAGGCAGCATCTAATCCTATTATAGGCCGACATGAATACTTCCATGCTAATTTCAATGCATGGAAACAAACATATAACCGATTGAACATTTTCTTTCTACCTGGTACTGAGCCTGGTATTGTCTCAATTTCCATTCTTGAACCTCTACTAGAGGTGAGTACCTCTTCTTGATAATCCCAAATTTTGGAAAAGTGAGTTTCATGACTTGTCTTCCTTTTATCAGCAAGATATCTCTTAGCTCTTCTAAATTGATGATCACTAACAATCGTGTTGTACTCCCTTTTGATTTCATCAACCATTTCATGTGCTTTTATCTTAGGATTTACCGGAGTCTTTCCTCATAGACTTGGGCAATGATTCCACTCTTCAACATCCTTTTCCTTCGTGGCCTTACACAACAATGCTCATCAACAAACACTTTAACCATCAGCTTCTTTCTGGCCCTCACATATGAACAATAAACTCTCCATGGACACTTCTCTTCTGGCCACTTTGTACATTTAGCTTCAAGCGTATCATAAGAAGACTTATACATCTTTACATCATACTGAGACTTGAGAGATTACATGAGAATTATTGTCTTGAATTCTTCTGCATTGTTGAATGTCTTCCCCAATCCTAATATATCATCAGGTGCAATGAATGGCCTCCCCTCTACTTCATCATCAGAAGCTGACAATGGATATGGTATGGTGTCATCATCCCACATATCAACCCCAATTGGTTCATCATCACTTCTAGACCCATCTGCAGTTTCATCTACCCTAGCTATTTCTCCAAAGTGATCCCTAAGTTCTCACATATCTCAACATCGACCATATCTTCTACTTCTTCTTCAACCAATTCTGGAATCTATTTATATCCACCCACATCTTCACAAATTACTTCACAATCGTCTCCCTCAAATTGTATATTGTCTCTGTCAATCCCTCCATTACCATCAGATTCCACAGTTTCTTCTCTATTCCCACTTGTTTGCCCATCTACACCGATAACATCTACTCTGACATCATCTTCGTTCATACGAGTAGGTGGTTCTTCCTCTCTAGAAGAACGAAAACGAGAACGAACAAACTAAAAGTACATTAGACTCTCTAGAAGAACGAAAACGAGAGGAACAAACTAAAAGTACTAACTTTCTACGACTAATCAACGAAACAAAAATCTAGAGTTCGATTTTACCTTTCTAGCTTTGATTTTCTTCGAGATGGTGTCTTTCGTCTTCCTCTGCCTCTCCACTTCGTCGTTATATTTTGATGAAGCTTCAAATTGATGCTTCGATTTTTTTATTTTCTAAATTAGGGTTATTGGTTTCAATTTGGGGAAAATTAGAGCTTTTAATCGAAGAGAGAGAAGGAGATTTTAAGATTTAATGACAACGTTAATTCGCTTAACGTTGATTTTTCTCTGTCATTAATTTGCAAAGTCAACTAAAACCTGAAGAATAAAAGTGCAAAAGTAATACTTCGGGAATAAAAGTGCTAATTTTGGATGTTTGAAGAATTAAATGGCCATCCCNCCCCCCCCCCCCTAATGAACCAATATTTTAAGCAGAAAAATCTTAAGCAGAGGGAGAAAAATTAATGGAAAAAATCATATATTAAATCAAAGTATCTTAAGTGATTTTCGCTTACATGTCATTTTTATGAGAGTTTTTAGTATTTTTAGTATTTTTATGAGAGTTTTTACTATCTTAAGTGATTTTCGCTTACATGTCATTTTTATGAGAGTTTTTAGTATTAGGGTTATAATTTGATTGGTTGAAGGATTTGAAATTTTAATTTAATTCTTACTTATTTAATTTCTCTCTAAAATAAACATATAAACCATGAACCACTTTAACTTTCTTGCCAAACACTTTTCTTAAATAAGCAATTCCTAATCCAATTATCAAACATTAAATTATTTAATTTATACTGTTTTATTCATCTTAAAATAGAAAAATAAACCATGAACTAATTTAACTCACTTACCAAACAGTTTTTTCAAATCAAGTAACCATAAACTATTTTTGAAACATTAAATTATTCGATTTCATTTTTTGATTTATATCATAATATTTTTAATATTGAACAAACTAAGAAATCTTCTTTCACATGTTCAATTTTCTTCCATTTAAAATAATATTTTCATATTTTCAATTCTTTTCTTAAATAAAAATTAAATAATATAGGTGGTTTAAATAAGTAGAATATATAATATTAAAATTTTCTTAAATTTTTGGTCATAATATAAATCAAAATTAATGATAACAAAATTAATAGTATAAACTATAAATCTTATTACTACATAAAAATTTTAAATTTTCTGAACGAGGTATTAAAAACATTATATTTACATTTTAGGTTTTACATTTTTAAAAATTTACATATTAATAATTAGATTTACACTCTTACATTTTACCTTTATTCCAATTTAAATATTCACAGTTATACAAATTATAATTTTATTTAAATTATCAATTATATAATATTAGTATATAATTTTCGTATTATTTATGTGGATTTTTTGGAACCATAATTTCAAATTGTATTAAATTTTTATATAATGTGAACAACTAAATTAAAAATTATCTTTTTATTTATGGTAAAAGCAATATAATAATAATTTATTAACTTAGCATATACATGTGATATTGACTTTAACATTAATTTTTGTAGACAGTTTTCTATAATCAGTTATTAAATAATGATTATGAAAATCTGTTATAAAGTTGATAATAACATATAATGTATAATCGTATTATTCAATATTTATATCCAAAATAATCTTAGATCAACTTTTTTAAAAAAATAATAATAACACATCATGTTATTCAGTTAACATGAAACATCTATTTTCATCCTAATTTCTATTTCTTTTTACTTTTTTAGACATAGTTTTCTTTTCTGATTTTTTAATTATTTAATTTTAGTTTTATTTATAATTTTATTTACCTTTATATTTATATTGTTTCTAATATATTTTTACTTTGTATTCATGTAGGAACATAATTGTCATGATAATGAAGTTTTGAAATAAAGTTTTATTTCATGTTGTGGTTAATAATTTGTGTATGATTTCAAAAATATTTGTACATTATTTAAAAATATAAAATAGTATTTGTGTCATTTGTTGCCATGTTTATAAGAAAATATATGTATGACTTATATGAGCGGATAAATCACACATATATAGAGTTTATTATATATCCTTATATATGTTGATTTTACTTATAATTTATCATTTTTAATTAATAATCTGGTCATTTGGTTTGTATGTCATTTGTTTAACATTTTGATTTAATAAACATATCAGATTATATTATACATTTTCGTCATAATAGAATCCATTTTTCATCATTTGCAAACAACCAGTTTGATTTGTTTGTATTTGTATGATTAACGTATTGTTGTGTAGTTCGTAACGTTCACTTTTAACAATTTTGATATATATATATATATATATATATATATATTGGTGTGCATAAATTTTTAAATTTTAATTATCTTAATTGTTAATGCGCACAAATTACTTAATTAAATTCAAGCAAAATAATGGATGTGTTTTTTTTTAAAAGAAAATAGGAAATGTTGAGTAAATGAATTAATTTATTCTCTTATCAATATAAACTAAAAATATCGTACAAATTTTTTTGCGTATGCAAAGAGAAAAGTCCATTTGACTTCCGATAGCATAAAGAAAATTTATATATTTAGATAGTTTATATTTTTTAAATATAATATAAATATCTTAAATTACGCAAAAATTTGAGACGAAAAATATACTTGAATATATTGTTTTAGGTATTTTAAATGTTAGGCCAATATCAAAATATATATTATCTTATAATTAAATTTCCAAAATATAGTAAAACTATTAAATAATATTTTAAATTTTAAAGAGATAAGAATTAGTTTTTTTTGTTTTTTATTGAGAAAATATGATGATAACATATTTGCATAATGAATCAAAACAAGTACTTGATGCAAACAGATCGCGAATAATAGTCCTACTCCTACTTTGTACAACTAACTTTTCAATTTTAGAAATATATATGTTTTAATGAAAATAATATAAGTAAAATAAGCTTTCTTAATGTTTCAAATATCACAGAAAATACATAATTATATTATTTTTGTTCTAGTTGTATTCAATTTTATTTTTTTATTGTAAAATTTTAATCTCGTGTATAATAATTTTCATCATTTTAAAATATTTTTCTTTAAAATTTAAAATTTGGTTAATTTATCACTACATTGACGGTTCATTCTCGTGTGTAGCACAGATCATAATCTAGTATATAATAATTTAAGGGCATCGTTTTAAAATATTTTGCTTTAAGGTTCAAAATTTAGTTAATTTGTTATTACACTAACAGTTCATATCCACTTATTTTAATAACATCTTTTTAAAATATTTTTCTTGAGGATTTAAAATTTGGTTAATTTGTCGTTATAGCGTTCAAGATTACTCATCCACGTGTACACCTTTTGGAAAAATCCACACGATATTTTGTTTTTCTCTCCGAGTCTAAACAATAGTTTCCTTCTAATACGTCTTAAATTTCTTTTTGTCAACTTACCTTACTTCCATGTAAGAGTATAAACTCTATAAACTAATATTCGTTAAATCAATAATTTTTCAGGTCTAAATTGTGATTTTATCCAAGTAATCTCTCTATAAATTACCTTGTTAAATCAATAAAATATATGCATTCCAACATTATAAATTTATTTTGATTGGAATGTATTATATTAACATAAATAGATAACTGGATTAAGAAATAAAAGAAATTGCAGAAATACAAGTTTTGTGATACTGTCATCTTTTAAGTGTCACTATTTACAAAAACTCAACTTTTTAAATTATTTTGTTTCCTTCTACCGATGGTAATTTAATTTAAGGTAAAAACTTACAAAGATATCAGTAAATTACTTCTTATATATATGCAGCTTTTCCCATAGTCGCATTAGTTTATGTCGTAAAGATTAACTATAAGTTTGGGTTTGTCGATCCAACCGCATAAAAAACATATTACTCACCAAATGTTCTATGATGTAAAACTCAAGTCGATGCCTCATGGTGTCAACCAGCTTAGAAGATCATTTTTTGTGCAACCAACTAGTTTCGGATATCTTTCCCATTTATTCTGATTATTTTATTCAAAATTTGAATAATATTAATTGAAAGTAGCTACGAAGCACAGTTGTGGTGGTTGAACAGCTGAGTATCAACATAAATATTATCTTAGTTATTGGGACACTAATTTCATAATTTTCTTCTAAAAGATTCATTAATTTTGTTTGATTTGTCTGTAGAAGATGGATCAAAATGATCAGTGAATGGTAGTTGAAACATGCAATCAATTGGTTTTGAAAGCTTCAGACCCCTCAGCCAAAGTCAATGATTCTGCTAACCTTTGCTTTTTGTTCATTATTTTGCTGTTTAACTAACCAACCACCTGATACAAAAATATAATATTTTTGTTAAAATATCCAAATATGCCAGCAAATTCAAATTACAATAAATTTTGATGACGGCAAAAGAAAATTAAAATTACAAGACACTATAAAAAGGTTCGAATAATTAAATCAAGCAGTTTTTTATATTTTGAATACGAATAAATTCATTTGGGTTTATAAGTTAGAGCTATGGTTTTAATTTTTTAATATATTTAAATACTAATAAAATATAGCTATGTCAATATACTTCTATAAAAAGTCATATTTACTAACAATAGCAATTTTAGAAATTGTGTCCAAGTGTTGATTTCTCTAACGTGGTGGTTAAAATGTTTTTATTGGTAATACTCTAACAGATTAGATAATTCCCTTCCTTTATACATTAATTAGGAAGTTACTTGACATGTGTCATTTCCAGAATGAGTTTTAACACCAAAATTATGACATGGCAGTTTCGTGAAATTTGATTGGTTTTGTATTGATTAATAATTTTAATTATTATTTTTGTCAATCCCTTTTATTTTGGAATCACTTAACAATATATGATTTTTAAAAGTTTCAACACTTTAATATAATAAAAATTAAAATTTACAACTTAAATAAAATTTTACTAAGGCAGACATATATATAGTACTAACCAAAATTGAAATTTGAATTAATACAAATACATATTTATAATCTTTGATATGAAGAGTTATGGCGTGCCTTAAAAAATATGGCATTTAGAAAGATATATTTTATTTTGCAAAAACAAATTTTTTTTTGATTGAAAATTTCCTTTTTGTTAAAAAATTTATAGTGGATTTTAGATGAAATTTTATCCGCGCTTAGCGCGAAAAGTCTTCTAATACAAATTAATATGAATACGAATTAAGCAAATCTAGTTAATATATTCTGCAATCTTAGTTATCTCTGCCACTCATAAACACTATAATAACTAACCACATTAGTAAATTGGTGGGGGGTTTCAAATCAGACTTACTTATCAGACTATTTAAGCTGTAACAATTGATAATTCATTGATACATTATTAGATCATTTTATTGGATAAATATCATCTAAAATTGGTTAAGGTATCAAAGTCGATCAATGTTTGATATTTCTTCATTAATATTCATCACTTTTCAACTTCTAAATTAAGAGGAGTACGTTTTCATTTGAATATCCTTTAAAAAAAAGTAAGAGGAGTATACACGAGTCACACGAAAATTAAATAACAGCTATCTATACTCTTTATGTTTAAAAACGGAAATTTTAGAATTGCCAAATAATAAAATAAAATTTTAATGTTGAGTTAAAATATACTAACTCCGAGATGAAAATTTGAAACTTTTCATATATAAGAATTAGTTAATACTATATAACAATAAATATCATATTTTCTGTAAGTTCTTTTATAGCTTTAAACCAACCGTTGTACTTTAATTTTTTAAATTTAATAATTTGTTCTCATTAAGTACTTAATGTTGTATATAAAACCTAAAGACCACATTTTTATGAAACAAAAAATTTTCTAAAACATCTATTAATGTGAAACGGAAGGAGTACTATTTTCACACTAAACACTTTCGAAAATTATGAACCAACTGTAGTTGATTTGTTGATGTAACTGCAAATGTACTGAAGGCAAATGGAGCAACATATTACACTAGACAAGCACGAGTTCATAAAATGCGGAAAATGGTTAAGGATGAGTGAACTGGCAGAAGATGAATCATAAAGGGATATCGTCTGCAACTGTTTAAAGATAGTTGTGATTCTCTAGGTTATTCTCCTAAGATTATGAAAGTGAATAAGCATTAGGATACCAGATATTCATGGAAGAAATCTGAAGGCGATTCTAAGGTTAAACTGATAAAATGAAGTTATTTAAGGGCTAGAGCATCGTAGATGACGAGTAACATCTTACCAGCTTAGAAATTATTGCCTTGCATCGTACAACAGTAAGATCGATCAAGGAGGTAAGTGTGTCCTAGTTGATAGAGAGTGAGATTCTTTAGTTAAGTGAAAGCTTGAGGTTAAAATCTTTTTCGGGACCATCTAGATAATTGGATTGTGTAACGTCCAAATTGAAAGTAATAGTTGTAAAAGATTAGCTTAATAAATGCTTTGTTGGTAACAAGTATTTGGATGTTCTCAAGCTTACAATTGGTATCAGAGCGAACATCTAATAAGAGGTTTATTTACTATCTCGCAATTAGATGAAGATCTTGGATGGAGAATACTCAATTTTATGGCAATGTTAAAATCAAATTTGATGGATTCATACAACTATGAGTGGTGGAAAGTGAAAATTAGAGGACTCGTCAAGGGTATTGATAAAGACACTTAGACAATCGTTGTGTGAGGGTACTCTACTCCAACAATCAAGGATAAAGATGGGGTAACAATGGAAAAAATCTAAGGATGACTAGAGACCAGATGAAAAAAATAGTTTCAAGTACAATTCTAAGGCGTTTTCAGTGGTATGGTACTAAAGATCAATTTAAGAGGGTGCAAGGATGCACTACTGCAGAGGTATCTTAGGATACTCTTCAAGCATCATTTGAAGGAACATCTAGTGTCATGAGGAAACGAACGTGGATATGTTAGCATCAGAGTTTGAAACTATGATGAGAGAATGATGATGCATCAGACAAGCACGAGTTCAGAAAAAGATGAGACAATGGTAAAGGATGATTAAACTGAGAGAAGATGAATATCGTCAACAGCCGTTTAAGGATGGTTGTGATCCTCAAGGTTATTTTCTTAATATTATATAAATAAACAAACTTGAGGATACAAGATATTCACAGAGGAGAGATTTTAGTATTAAAGTGATAATGTGAAGTTAGTTACGAGCAAGAGCACCGTAGGTGATGAATAACACTTTAACAGAGTTACAAAGGAGAAGGTGTGAAGATGAGGACGGAGATAGTTCATGTAGTAGAGAATCGCGGCGAATCTACTGAGATTACGAAAGCGGAGGATGGAGGGAGCCAACGCGAGACTCGGGCATTAAAGAAGAAGAAGGAAGTGATTGTTCGTGTCCCTAAGAATAAGTCTGTAGCTACATAATCAACGGTTGTGGATGTTGCAGGAAGCCAACACGAGACTCAGGCATCAAAGAAGAATCAAGAGACTGCTCCAATTTCAGAGAACCAAAATTGGGATGAATCTACAAAGCCTAGTGATGTGGATGATGCAGGGAGCCAACGAGAGACTCGTGCATCAAAGAAACTGCTACAGAATCATAGGTTGTTGGGAGCCAAAGAAAAATCATGCATCAAAGAAGAGAAAGGAGACTGGTACAGAATCGGAGGTTGTTGGGAGTCAAACGGAAACTTGTGCATCTAAGAAGAAGAAGGAAAGTGACTTGACAACAACATAGGTAAGGCAAGAGAGGAAAAAGAGAAAACGATATATGAAGAAGAGGAAGGTGAATATAAAAGCACAGAGGAGAACAAGGAGAATAGTGAAGATGATGTTGAAGATGAAACAGAAACGTTTGAGTTTGAAGTAGAACACGAAGTTGGAAGGTTTGTCGATGAATTGCTGACTGGTAGAACAGAAATCCCAGACTCCTCTGATGATGATGACCCACTATTGTTGAGAGAGAGAAGAATCAGAAGAAAAAGTAATGATAAACTTGTTGTTGGAAAGGAGTACTTTAGCGGTGTTGAGTTCAAGGAGACGGTTTTGGATTATGCTTTGAGTTTAGGTTACAACAGCAGACAAAGAAGATGGGATAAAAAAAAGTTAGAGTTCGTATGCAGAGTTGGAAAGAAATGCAAGTGGAGAGTGTACTGCTCTTTTGATCAACATGTACATATGTGGGTAGTGAAGACTATGTATGCTTTGCATAGTTGCACGCCTAATGGGAAGTGTAAGATGCTAAAGGGAGCAATTATTGCAAGAGTTTTTGGATAAGTTAAGGCTGAAGCCTAATTTTATACTACTTGACATTCAAGAGTACATCAAGGATAGGTGGAAGTTTGTGAGTTCTCGAGGGCAATGCCACAATGGGAGGCTCTTAGCTTTGAAAATGCTAAAAAAAAGGAGTATGCTACACAGTTTGCTCATATTCGTGGTTATGCTCAAGAGATCATTTCAACAAATCCTCAGTCAACTGCAATTATGGATACCACTACTAATGCAGAGGAAAATGATGTGTTTAGCAGATTCTATGTGTGCTTTAATAATATAAGGAGTTGTTGGAGGAGGAGTAGTTGCATGCCTATTATTGGTCTTGATGGGACTTTATTAAAGGTGGTTGTGAAAGGAGTATTGTTGTCTGCAGTTAGCCACGATGCAAACAACCAGATATACCCAATAGTTTGGGTCGTAGTGCAGTATGAAATTACAGAAAATTAGATGTGGTTTATGGAGATGATCAAAGTGGACTTATGACTTGAAGATGGATCAAAGTTCATCATGATATCTGATAGATCAAAGGTTAGTTGCTAAATACTTTACTTTTCAATTATTTTAGTAGACATTTAACATTTATCAACTGATGCAGGGTCTTACTCATGCTGTTAAGACAGTGTTGCCACATGCAGAACATAGAATGTGTGTTAAACACATCATAGAGAACCTGAAGAAGAACCACTCTGGAAAAGAGTTTTTGAAACCCTTGATTTGGAAGTTAGCTTGGAGCTACAGTCCAACTGAGTATTTAGAGAATCTACACAATCTGAGGCAATATGACATCTCATTGTACAATGATGTCATGAAGGAAGAACTGAAGACATGGTCCTTAGTATTTTACAGACTTGGTGGCTGCTGTGAAAACATGGACAACAATTCCACTGAATCCTTCAATGCAACAATAACTAAAGCAAGGACAAAGACTATGATTCCTATGTTAGAGAAAAAATGGAGACAAGCGATGCAAAGAATTTCCAAGAGGAAGAAGAAAGCAGGACACAATGGATTCGGTCATTGAGCTTGCGCTAACACAACCAATGAATTCATCACAAGGCATAGAAGAATATGTTTAGGAGCCGATGTGTTTTGTTTTTATGTTTAGTAGACGGATGTGGATTGTTTTTTAGACTTTTAGTGCTAAGACTGTTAAGGAGTAATGGTTTTTGATGTATTTTGATTTAGGTATCTGCAGATTTTTTTACCTCTAAAGGTGTAATATATGGATGTTTGGTTTTGATGTTTATGGTAGCAAACATCAAACATTGAATTTAACTCTTATTTTTAAGCCATCTCATATGAGAAGCAGTCATTAACAAAAAGACAAAACACAAAGACAAATCATGCCTAATCAAACTATAAACTTTCCACAAAACCATGCCAATGAGCCAACAACAGCAACTACACAACTAGTATTCCAAATGGATTTCAACATGTCACATTCCATGTCTTGCATCTCCTTTTTTGCAATCGTCAGTTCTTCTTCAACCTTGCACTTCAACTCTGCAACCAACTGGTCAGACATCTGTTTTTATGTCTCATTAAGGCAGTGAATCTCTCTTCGTAGGGCTTTAACATCTTCTGAAACGTGAGCTAACTTCGCTTCAAGTTTTGATTCAACCATTATAATCTCTTCTAGCAAACCTTCGTCAACCCATTTGAATAAGTGCTCCTAGGATTTCTTATTCAATGCACTTGAGCAGCGATAGAATCTACGATAAGGATTCTTAGCCGTCTTTGAGGTGAATTCAACAACAGACGATCTGCACCAGCATCTCATTGGAACACCATGAGAAGCTGACCTCGAAGTCATCTCAGAGGAGTACTTAATCTCTCTAAACCAACATGCGAAACCCAAGAAAACTTAGAACGCTAATTTTCCCTCATATCAATTTATAATGATGTTACTTTTGAGTTTTAGTTTAGGGTCATGGATGGATTTTGGGTCATGGATTCGGGTCCCAGAACCGCTTAATTAATAATTTAAATCGTTATTTCTCTAAACGTAAAATCATAATTGCAAATACCCGATTAAGCAGCTTTTTAACGCGATTAAATATGGTTTGGGGAAATATGAAGAAATTTTAAAAAATTGGGTGGAATTATGAAGACAAAATAAAGTTGGGGTATCGTTTTGGAGAGGTTCAAACATTGGGTGGAAATAGGCGGAACGGCTATATTAGGGGAGGAAATAGAACGCCAACCCTTTAACTTATGGTTTTAATTTTTTTTTTATTTTACGCTTACTTTTTTAGAGTTCATGTCTTCTCAATGCTTTATGTTTTTGTTCATTTTTCCATTTTTCCTCTATATTTTTATCATACGAAAAAACGAAGAGTTTTAGAGAATGGTTTTGTGGATGGTCTTGCTCTGATATTGCGTTTGATAAGACGAGAAAGATAAAATTATAGAAGAGACAGTTATTTGATCCAAAAGAAGAGTGATTTTGGGTCCATGTTTTAATATTTATTTGGTAAAATAGGCTTTTGGCCCATATTATGAACATATGACCCGACCCTGTCAAATTTTTGTTTTCAAAATATACATTTATAAATATTTTATAAATATTTATTAGTATATGTAATATCTTAAGACTTATAAAATAATTATAAGCATTTATAAATAATTATGAATACTTAAAACACTTATAAATATTTATAAAGGCATATAAATACATGTAATAGCTTTCAAACACTTACATAACATCCATTTTTATAAAAGCTAGGAGAGAATTCGCGCTATGCGCGGATCTTCTTTCATATATTATTTCTATAGATTAGGTTAATGAGATGCAATATAATATATAAGTATCAGATGAGGTAATATTATTTTACTTTCTTATATTTTGTATTCACGATTATATTATTATTATTATTTTATTAGTTTTCTCTGAGTTACTTGTTCCTTATTTCTTTTTTCATCCCAATTTCAATCGTACACAACTAAAAATCTTTGTAACTTATGTTTTTAATTTTTTTTTATTTTACACTTGCTTTTTTAGAGTTCATCCCCTCAATGCTTTATGTTTTAGTTCATTTTCTCAACTTGTTTCTCTATATTTTTTTTATCATTTTCTTTATCATTTCTTTCATATTTTTTGTTATTTTTGCCTTTTTATTTTTTGATAATCTTTTGCATATCTTTTCTCAAATATTTTTAACTGGTTTATTTTTTTTGTAGTTTTAATTCTTTGATCTATTTAAAATAAATTTTAATGTGACTTCTAAGACATTAAACACTCTTATTGAATAGTTGTTTATTCTAAATTTATATCTTTTGTTGTCACCACTGACTGCTCTTTTTCTCCTTAACAATTGAAATTGTTATTGAGCATAATTGATCTTCATGTAACTACAACTAGTTTGTTAGTCCACATACAATGCGGACATAGTGCTTTTTTAAATATTTATATACTAGAGTTTGATTCACGCAACCGCGCGAGTGTTTTTTAAAATTTTTATGTGCAAAATTTATTATTGATCATGTTTATATTTTTTTGAAGATCGGATTCGGGATTTTCGATTATTTTGAGTTTTAGGTCAGGGTTTAAATTCTAAATTTTTGATTTTCAATTATTTTGGATCTCATGTCCAAGTTTATGTTTGGGATTTTTGGTCTTTCACTTTTTTTGAGCATCCGTATGGATTTGGGTATGAGTTCAGTTAAGATATTACTTGAAATACCGTGAAAAAAACTCGTCAGGATTTTTTTTAAAAATATCAGAAGATCAAAGTTATATTTATATAGTTTATGTAAATTATTTTATAAATTTTATAGGTTGTTTAAAAATTTTTCGCTTTAACAATTGTATTTTTGTAACAAATTTTATATTTAAAATATTTATATTGTAATAATTAGGTAAAAAAGTATATTGGAATATTCAAATGTTATTCATATTTAAGGATATTTTTATTCATTAGAAATATTTAATAAAGTTTCTAAGACACGTTCAATTTAAAAAATCACACATAAAAAATGTTGTGTACTTCAGTTTTAATAGGATGGATTTAATAATTAGAAAATATAATATTTTACTTATTTAGAAGTATTTTGCATTATTTATGTGCTATTTCAAAGATGTTGATTTGTTGTTTTGATATTCGACCCTGCTAGAAACTAGGATATTAATATTAATGTTAATCTACGACACATTAAATTTATTTTAATTTTTTCATAGTAGAAAAAGTGATTATATAATTATTATTATTAAATTATTCGTTACAATTTATATACACATAAGAATGTTAAAAGGGATAATACATTTTATTTCATATATGATTATTTAAAAAAAATTTTGACAGTAACCTCTGTGTCTCTCCACTACTGATTATTATTTTTTGTTTACCTATTAAAAAGATAGAAATATGAATGTTTTCTGTTGAACCTAAATCTTATTATATAAAGCGGTACGCGTTCGATGTGAGCTTGACATGTTGTCAAATTATAGCTCACATGATTTGGACACATGTTTCTAATTGATCAAATTATTGACATGTGTCAAGTAATTTAAAAAATTTTCAATTTTATGTAAGCAAATTTTCTATTTTACATAAATATATAAATTTTCTATTTCCGTTAAACACTAAAGTTGAATATTAAATATTTATTTCTATTAAAACATATAATATTAATTATTATGTACGCAAACATGATAAAATTTTAATATTAATTAAAAATGTTGTTTCATGTGATATTAAAAAATTTATATTAATTTGGATGATATTGATTGTAGTTTATAATTTTTCAATAACTAATAATGGCTTTAATCTACATTTTAAATTTATAGATTATAGTTAAGTGGATTAACTTTAAAATCTAAAATTTTTAAAAAATTATATTTATTTTTTCGTATATCACACGAGACCTTATCTAGCTTATAGTATTTTTTAAAAAATTTCATTAAAGTAAAATAATTGGTTTGTAGCAAATTTTATAAAGAATAAATAAAATATGTAAATAAGAGATTTGCATTATTTTTAAAAACTAAATTTGATTGAGTTTTTTATAATGGGGGAGTTATTCAATAATATAATGTAAAAGAATTAAAACAAATTCTAAAAATGATCGATTTTATGGTATTGTGAAGGTTTTAGAGAGAATTTATGGAATTCTTCACTGGGAATTCTATTAAATTCTTTTAAAATGAAAACAAAACAAAAAATATCCTAAATTTCAATAATATTAACTTTTAATGAAATTATAAAATAGGGAATTGAATAACATTAGAATTGTTGGTAAAAAAAGAATAACATTAGAATTTGTAGTAATTTAATAGAATGACTCTAAGTACTCATTCCAATAATATATGAATTTAAGAGGATTCATTTAAAACACACTTAAATAACACTAGAATTAAATAGAATCTTCAAAAAAATTTTAAATTCAAAAAAATTCTTTAGTTGAGTAACACCCCAATTTTTCATGTGTGATCTCTTTTTTCTTTGTTAAACTAATTATTTTTTATTTTAGCAGAACTATTTTATTTAATTTTAAAATAATATATGTTTCATCTTATTTTTTTTTATAATAATCATTAAATAAAATGATTAAATACTTTCCTTTTTCTTTGAATTTATGTTTTTGTTAATTTTTCTTTTTTTATTTGTAAACTATTTTCTCTTTTTGTGTTTTTAATTTCTTTAACTAACTAAATTTTTTATTAAAGATACACTTGTAATCAACAATACTAACTTTTAATCTGGTGCAGATTTACTTCACGAATAATATATAAGATATTATCTTATTATAAATAACTTATTTCTATTTACAAAATAGGTTTTGTATAGTTATCATGTGAATCGTTTTAATTTATGAAGATAAAAAGTGAATAAAATGTTTAAAAAAGTATTTAAATACCAAATAAATGTAAAAAATGTAATTTTATTTTTATTTTAAATAAAATACTATTAATAAACAGTGATGAAATGTCATTCTATGGAGAGTTCTCTTCATTTTTTATATATAAAATTAGTTTAATAAAAGCTAAGTTGGAAACGAGTATTTGGATGTTCTCAAACTTACATAATTGAATTTTTATATTTATCGTGATATTATTTCCGAAATTTAAAATTGTTTTGTGAAAAAAGAAAGAAACTAAAAATATGAGTTTTTGGAAATAGATGGAGTATATTACTTCTAAAAATGATTACGACTCGTAACTAAAAAATACAAATTTATGAATCTGAATTGTAAAATTCAGAAGACAAAAATCTTGGAACATCTTTGGCCGAGAAAATATTCAGAAACATCAATAATTGTTAAAGTCGAAGTTTTTTTTTTCTAACGATTTTCTGAAATATTTTAACACCAAACTATTGGTTGGTGTGACACTCTAACATTTTTTTAATATAAAAATCACTGATTATTCCTTTTTTTCGTCTATAAATATAAAGTAAAAATGTGAAACCAGCCTAATATCTCCACGAGGTCACGACGCTGTAATGATTTTCTCTTTTTTATACTAGCCTTTACTTCCTCCTTACTACAGGCACCGAGAAAAATCATTCCATCACAAAACAAAATCTCTGTTCTGTCTTCTCTTTTTTTTTCTCTCTCTCTCTCTTACCAAAACCATTTTTGTAGTTCCTTCACGAGCTTCTCTCTGAACTCAGGTCTTTTATATCTACTCTTTACTTCTTTTGTTGGAATGTTCTTTGTTGGTTTCAATGGTTGTAGATTGGATCTGGAGGATAACTCTGTGGTTTCCTTAAGGGCTTCTTCACTTGCCAATTAATCTATGAGTTAACTATCTTTATCAGTCTAATGTCTTTTTTTTTCTT
Source organism: Anastatica hierochuntica (assembly GCA_900406275.1). Classification (NCBI taxonomy): domain Eukaryota; kingdom Viridiplantae; phylum Streptophyta; class Magnoliopsida; order Brassicales; family Brassicaceae; genus Anastatica; species Anastatica hierochuntica. The sequence continues at coordinate 29,459 of OVAN01000877.1, read as the reverse complement.
GCTCATTTTTGTGAATTTGAATCTTTTGTTTTTGGCAATTTTTTTGTAAATTTTGAATCTTTTTCATTACCATTTGAGTATTTTTTCACCAAAGGATTTAATCACCTCTCCTCTCTAGTTGATCTTGGTTGTGTGTATGAGTAATTAGTAATTACAAGAACCCAATCCAATAATTGCAGTCAGATTCATTTTCTTGAGTATGCACACGAGAAGTTCTCTTGAGTAGTTGATTCTTATAGATGCAAAAGATGCAATTACAGCATTCCTATTCAATAACCAAATTTTCTTTATTAGATCTTTCATCACAATTTGTTTTTAACCAGAATATGTTCCTTCCTTCTCAGGGTTAAAGCATCATTGTTCACATACAAACAGTTTTGTTGACAACTAACAGAGCCTGAGATGGGTTCTGGGAATTTTCTTAAGTCCATAATTGGATTAAAGAGAGGTAAACAAAGGAGCAGCAAGAGCAAGAAGGTATACTTCAGATTGGTACGATCATCAATTGCATTGTTGCAGAAACAAAACTTAGGCAGCTGAATTGTGTTTTGTAATGGCCTTGTTTGTGATAGGGTGTTGCTGCTGTAAAACCAAAAGCTTCCAAGAAGAATGTTCCTCGTAGTGAGGAATGGGCTGCAACTCGGATTCAGACTGCTTTTAAAGCTTATAAGGTTCATCGAGTTGTTGTTATTTTGCATCGTGATGTTATCACATAGACATTGGATATTTAGAAATCATTTGTTGTTGGTTTTGCTTTGTGCAGGCTAGAAAAAGTTTACGGCGTCTGAAAGGAATTGCAAGAGCAAAGTTGTTAACTGAAAAACATTCCGTGAAGAAGCAAGCGGCGGTCACATTGAGGTATCTTCACTCATGGAGTAAAATACAGTCGCAGATAAAGGCTCGCCGAGTTAACATGGTCATGGAAGGGCGACTGAGGCATAAGAGATTAGAGAATCAGCAAAAGCTCGAGGCAAAGCTTCATGATGTTGAGGTAAGGAAAGAGTGAAAGTGTTTTATATCATAGTCTCAGAGATGCATCTTGCTTTGATCATCCATAGACAAAAGAACATCAAAGTGATACAATTTGCAGGTTGAGTGGAATGGTGGGTCAGAGACAAAAGAGGAGATCTTGGGAAGGATACATCAAAGGGAAGAAGCAACGATCAAGCGAGAAAGAGCCTTGGCATACGCTTACACTCATCAGGTATATACAAACAGACACAGTTTTGCTTCTTGTTTAGCTGCTCTCGACGTGAATAGAATACAAGTTTTGTTGAATCCGTGGCCCTGAACAGTGGAAAGCGGATGGTAAGACTCAATGGCTGGGGAGTTATGAGTTGGGAAATACTAATTGGGGTTGGAGCTGGAAAGAGCGTTGGATATCAGCTCGGCCGTGGGAAGTAAGATATTCAATAACTCCTAAGAAACCGAAAAGCTCAAAGACAGTTCATTGCAAGAGTGAAGCTAACTCAAATTCACCAGCAAAGAGAGTAGTGTCATTATCATCAGTTCCATCCAAAACTACGCCCTCTGGAGGTAGAAACGCGGTGAAACCACGGAGATTGTCGTTTCCGGGAGCTTGAAGGGAAAGTTAGTTTCATGAAAAGAGAGTAATGTATACACACGTACATGATATTTGTGAGATTGATTGAGGATAAGACATACTATTTAGTATTTATTTGGTTTTTGTTTTCTGTTGCGATGTAAATGTATATATGTATGTACTTGTTATGTAGGTGACGCTGGTGATTTTTGGTTTGGTTTTTAATACAAAGCATTGTGTTTGTCTCTTACAATAATACTTGATAAGTACTCGCGTATAAAAATAAAATATTTAGTGTTTAAAATTAATAACATGCTTAATTATAGTTTGTACGTTTAGATTAAATCATCCGGCTCGTGTAAATAAATTATAGATCAAAATCAACATTTAGTTTTTCATTTATTGTATATTTACCACAAATAAAAAAATCTTAGGTTGTCTTAGATTACTAAAAAATTATAAATAACAATATTTTTAAATGAAGAGAGTGTCCTTAAATAAATTATATATTTCATATTACGTAAAAATGATTTGAATAAACATCAACCATTTTTAAAAGTTTATATTCCGAACCTTAATTATTCTTACATGTTTGATAATTCTTTTATAATGATTTGAATGTAAAAAAATTAAGATGTACAAAAATTAAAATTTAAAATCAACTTTCTATATTATATAAAAACTATTATGAAAAACATGTATTAGAATACAATTTTTAGTGTTATACATTATAGAATTTATGTGTATTTTATAACTTTTCATTTAAGATTATACAATTTCCTTTTACTTAATTTTTTAATAAGCTAGTTTTCTTTTTTTTTGTTAAATTATATCTTTTAAGAAGTAAATAACCAATAATAGGAAAGTTTATATTAATTTCTATTTCTAAATTGACACATATCACGATCTAAATTAAACATTGACATATGTCGAAATCTGGTGATTTACAATTTGCTTACGTGTCGCGTTCACGTCGAACGTGTTCTCGCGTCGACTATAAAGGAAATCTAAGCTTGAGTTGTTTTTTTGTTCTTGGTTCTTTTAAATATGGAATTGTAGGAACTACTAAAAATTTGATTCGGTTTGGTTCTGATTCCTCCTTGATTTGGTTCGGTATGAATCTTTTTTTTCATCGAGGTATGAATCCATTGTAAAACCGAAGTTTATTCAGTTCAGTTTGAGTAGGACAATCTATCCAAACTATCCGGAATATTCGTTTAAAAAAAGAAACTAAAAAAATGGTTTTGTAACGACCCCGACCCGGTCCGGTCCGAGAATTTCGGTTCGCAGGAAACCGAATTGAAAACCCTAGGTTAACCCGAGGAGCCTCCACTCTATTTAAAGACGTCATCGTTTCGAGAATCGTGCCACAATCAATTCCAAAGCGAAGCTCTGCAGAAATCCCGAGAGAAACCCGAGAACCCTAACCGAGCCTCTCTCTCTCTCTTTCGCGACCCGAGCCGCCGCCTTTCATCTCCGATCAGTCGCCGCCGTGTCGTGAGCCATCGCCGAGCCTCCGCGTCGCGCCATCACCGTCTTCACCATCGGAGATCGCACCGCGAAGCCCTCCAAGCCGACGATCGTCGATGTCTTCCTCGGGTTTCGAGATCCAGCCACCGCCTCTCCCTCTCTGTGACTCGTCGTCGTCGTTACATCATCCAGCACTGTCAGATCGGGTCCTACGATCACTTCAACCGCACCCCAAGACCACGTCGTCATCTCAACCGCCGATCCGAGCGTCGCAACCTTCAACCGAGCCACTCTCGATCATCCCTGACAAGACCCGAGCCACCGCGAGACCTCCCGAGGTACTGTCGCCGTCAATCGAGCCCATCCACCGCCGATCAACTCGTGTCATGACCCTCAGCCGCCGTGCTCGCGAATCCGCAACTCTTCCGCTGCGTTTCCGTCGTTTGTGAGGTAGTTCCTCGCTTTCGGGATCGTTTTCCGCGTTTTCGGAAACTGTTGTAGCTTTTCATGTTTCGGGTTTTGGAACTTTCCATTTTCAGAAACCTTCTATTTTTGGCAAGTTCCCAATTTAGAAAGTTTTTATTTTTGGAAAGTTTCCTTTTTAGGAAAGTTACTATTTTGGGAAAGGTTACCTAATTTAGTAGCTTCCTTTTTCTGGAAGTTTCCATTTATGGCAGGTTTCCATAAATGGAAAGTTTCCTTTTTAGGCAGGTTCCGGTTTAAGTTTTAACCCGGGTTCCTTTTGGTTCAGGTCAAGAAGCTCCGTAGCCAGTTAAGAAATTCTCCAGCATCCGCCTCCATCGGCAATTCAGGCTAAGGTGAGGAGCTAAACCCGTAGCTATTCCCCCATAGAACTGGTTTAGATGATTTCTCTTGTAGTATAGAATTAACGCGTCTTGTTTGATAGTCCTGTCTGTGAGTCGAGTCAGTCCTGTTTGTTGATTGAGCATGTTAGGTCTAAGTTATTGCCTTAGTGTTTTAAGATGTTTTGTATGAGATTGGCGTGTGTGAGATGGAGATTGTGTTCGCCTCTGAAGAAGTGAAACGAAGTCCTAAGACCATATATACCGGTTAAGTGGAAGTGAAAGGAAGTCCCATCACTGTAGTGGTTTGCGGGTTACGGTGGTGGTGCCAGAGGCTTTTTTTGGGCATCTTTGAATGCCAAGTTTTGCTTGTGGTACACTAGGTGCCTGTCTGGTGTTAATTGTATGTTGGCTTATAAGACATTCTAAGTCTTTTTTGCATTGTTGCGTGTTTAGCAACCCACTCCCTCGCTGAGTGATTTCCCTGTCACTCACTCTTCTCTTTCCCTTGTCCCTTCCCCTCTTTGTTTTGCAGGTGAGCATGACGAGTAACCGAAAGATGATGACTGATCTGATGTTCGGTTTTGGGGAACCGGGTTATTTCAATAAGTTGCATTTATTAAATTAGGCTTGGTTTTCTGTTGCTTATGTTGAACTCGTTGGATATGACGCTAATTGTACGGATTCTTCTAGTTTTATTTAATAAATGTTATTCAGTTTTGAGGACTATGTCCTGATTTGGTTTTGAGGATTAAGTCCCGTTAGATGCTATGATGGTGGTGTGCGGTGTAGTCTTCTGCGGATAGCATGCGCGGGGTAGACCCTGACGAGGGAGAACCTGGGTGCTGGTGGTTTGGTAGGTAACATGCGCGGGGACCCTGACGAGGCAGAACCGTGTGTTACAAAAGTGGTATCAGAGCCTAGGGTTGCCAAACCGGTTCTGACCCGGGAGGCATAGATTAGTAATTCGGTTTTCTATTCGGTTTTCAATGATTTTCAAATGATTTTTTTTTGGAAGGGGAATTTTTGAAAAGAAAAGAGAACACTAGTCCGCCTAGAGTCGATCTTTGTTCGTCATAGCCAAGCTCTTTTCTTTCTTCCGCCGGAGCGAGTCTAATCAAGGGTATTCTCCTTTCTTTTCAGATGGCTAACACCAGAAGAAAGAATGGTAACCAAGCTCGTGCAGCCCCCGCTAATGTTGCTGCAGAAGTTGTTGTTGCTGCTGAGAATGTCATTGCTGTTAAGGACATAGCTACTGCTCAACCTGAAGGTTCCCAGGAAAGTATCGGAGAAAGTGGGACTGGAAATAGGAAAACCGTCAGTGAATCCAGAGCGTCTCAGAGGACTGCAGGATCTGCCACCCGCAGAGCTGCTCAGGATGCCATAGTTGAAGCTGCTAGGCTAGCTGCTGCTAATGCTGAACTGGAAGAAGAGTTGGCCAAGTACCGAGCTAGTCAGGGGCAAGCTCAGAGTCAAAGGATAGTTGCCATGTAAGTATCTCATCGAGCTGCAGATATGCCTCCTCCACCACCTCCATCGCCAGTCAGAGCACCACCGTTTGTTCTGCCACCCATGCCAAACCGCTACCATGAGGGACTATCTTACTCGGATCTGATCAGGCAGTTGATAGAAATGGGAACAGAAATGTTTGAACGGAAATCTGATCCCATTACTGCAGATGACTAGAAGAGGAAGCTAGAAAAGAACTTCGATCATCTTCGCTGTCCGGAAGAGTATTGCTGGGCTCTGGCAGCGCAGGACCTGAAGGGAGAAGCTCTAGTCTGGTGGGAAGGTATGGTAGCTAAGACTCACGGGGTGTATGAGCTGACATGGGAAGAGTTCAGGACTCAGTTCACCAGGAAGTACTTTCCCCGTGAGGCCATGGACAACATGGAGCACCAGTTTCTGACGATTCAGCAAGGCAAGCTGATTGTTCGCCGGTATGAAGAAGAGTTCAACCGTCTCCGCTGTTTTGCTGGTCGCTATCTGGAAGAGCAGGAGCTGATCAAGAGATTCTTGAATGCTCTGAACATAGAACTCCGAAATCGCTGCAAGTTGGTGCGCTATGAATTCCTGGACGAGTTGGTAGAAAAGACAGCTGATCAGGAAAAAGGATTAAAGGAAGAGAAAGAGAGGAGCAGAACCAATCCACCCAGAGCTGACACTACCCCCGATGGTCGCAAGAGGGATTTCAATCGTGCCTTTGGATAGGCGAACATCCTGACACACCCCCAACTTCAATGTTTCAACTGCAATCGTATCGGTCATAAGCACCATGAGTGTACAAAAAAGCTGAGAGGAGGGATGAACCCACTCAGGCCTAACCACCTAGAGCGAATCCACCCAGACCGAACCCGCTGAGAGTCAATCCGCCTATGGGTCACCTACCGCAAGCTTATCCGCCAGTTGGCAACCCGATAGAGGAAATGAGGTGTTACCACTGTGGACAGCCTGGACACTATGTAAGGCACTGTCAAGCACCAGGGAACTTGCCTCCACCGCCACCGCTACCTCCTCATCAGCAAGCTCCAGCACCTCGGGTCTTTGCCGCAAAAGTGGGAGAGGAAGAAGAGGAACCTGAGGCCACCGTCAATGCTACAGAGGGCTACAAAGGAGTCGAACCCATCACCGGTATGTATTTAAACCCCTTCTGTCAATTGGTAGTTTTCTGTGAAATGTGTGCTAAGAGTCCGTCGGAAATAGAGAGTCAAGTCCTTAGAATGACTAGGATCGCGCTCCTGTAGGAACGATAATGGTGGAAGGAGAAGTCGCATATTCCATGTTTGATTCCGGAGCTATGAATAGCTTTGTGAGACCATAACTAGTCAAACTTCCAAGGCCATTTTGTCCCGAGGAATCGAAGGGTTGAGACGATGGGCAAGGAGAAGATGGGAGCCACCGGAGTTCATGTCGAAGTCCCAATCACCATAGGAGGAAAGGTGTTCGCCAGTAACCTGGCAGAGATGGAGATGGGCCAATACGACGTGATCCTAAGAATGGATTGACTTGACCGCCATGGTGTGGACTTAGATTGCTGCCAGGCAAGAGTGAAGATTTGTGGAGGCAAAGAGGAGACAATTTTTCAGGGAGTTAGGACAAACTCCAGAGCACTAATCATCTCGATGCTGCATGTAGAAGACCTCCTAAGGAAAGGGAACAACACTTTCATAGCAACGATCACGGTCACTAAGGAAAGTGATTCGGTAGAGATCAAGGGTATCCCAGTAGTCGCTCAGTATGAGGACGTATTCGAACTGTTGAAGGGACCGCCGCCAGAAAGAGGAGATGCCTTCACCATCGAGCTTGAACTAGGGACGGCCCCTGTGTCTCGAGCACCATATCGACTGGCACCTGTCGAGATGGCTGAGCTGAAGAAGCAGTTAGAAGAGCTGATCAAAAAAGGCTTCATCCGCCGTAGCAGTTCACCATGGGGAGCACCAGTTTTGTTCGTGAAAAAGAAGGATGGCACCTTCCAGTTGTGTATCGACTACAGAGGTCTGAACAAGGTCACCGTCAAGAACAAGTACCCACTGCCGAGAATAGATGAGTTGTTGGACCAGCTACAAGGATCCGTTTGGTTCTCCAAGATCGATATGGCATCAGGCTATCACCAGATCCCAATCGCGGAAGAAGATGTGCGAAAGACGGCCTTTTGTACCCGGTACGAGCACTATGAGTTTGTGGTTATGCCATTCGGTTTGACAAATTCACCAACCACCTTCATGAAGTTGATGAATGACGTCTTTAGGAAGCATTTGGACAAGTGCGTGATAGTCTTCATCGATGACATCCTAGTGTATTCAAAAACTCGGGAGGAGCATGTCCAACACCTAAGGATAGTGCTCGAAACGCTAAGGGAGCAGAAGTTGTACGCCAAGATCAGCAAGTGTAGCTTTTGGCAAAGGGAAATAGGATTCCTAGGACATGTAGTCTCAGGGTCTGAAGTCTCAGTGGATCCCGAAAAGATCGCAACTATCACCAGTTGGCCGACGCCTACCCGTGCCACCGAGGTCCGCAGTTTCTTGGGTCTAACAGGTTACTATCGCAAGTTTGTTCAAGGATTTGCCAGCTTGGCTAAACCGATGACTCGCCTTACTGGAAATGGGTTTAAGTTTGAATGGACAAAGGATTGTTCCAAGAGTTTCAAGGGGTTAAAAGACCGCCTAACTCAGATGCCGGTGCAAGCGCTACCGAAAGTAGGAAACCCATATCAGGTCTATACAGATGCCTCAGGAGTAGGATTGGGGTGTGTCCTTATGTAGACCGAGAAAGTGACCGCCTACGCTTCGCGCCAGTTGAGACCCCACGAGACGAATTACACGACGCACGATCTGGAGTTGGTTGCAGTTGTTTTTGCCCTCAAGATTTGGAGAGCGTATCTGTATAGAGAAAAATTTCAGATCTTCATAGACCACAAAAGCTTGAAGTATATTTTCACCTAGCCAGATCTGAATCTGAGACAACATAGATGGGTTGAACTTCTGGCAGATTACGACCTAGAGATTGCTTACCACCCTGGGAAGGCCAACCAAGTAGCAAACGCCCTAAGCCGCAGAAGGATAGATGTGGCAGAGTTAAAGGAGACACAAGAATTGGTATAAATGGTAGCAAGTCTCAGCCTGTGTGCGACTACGGTAGAAGATGGTATGACAGGATTGGAAGCAGTAGACCAAGCCGATCTACTATGGAGAATCCGGTAGACACAAGTCAAGGATGAGTCACTCTAGGACATGGTCCAGAAGGAAGTAATCGGTTACCGCGTGACAACTAATGGAACGATTATGTTCAGAGACAGAGTTTGCGTACCGAACGACCCGAAGCTAAGGAAGGAAATCCTACAACAAGCCCATTGTTCGAAGTTTTCGGTTCATCCTGGAAATGGTAAGATGTACAAGGACATGATGAGATTTTATCATTAGGGCAAAATGAAAAGAGATGTCGTTACTTGGGTTGCACAGTGCCAGATGTGTCAGCAGGTGAAAGCAGAGCGTCGAGTACCCGGTGGATTACTTCAGGACTTGCCATTACCAGAATAGAAATGGGATATGGTGACCATGGATTTCGTAATAGGGCTGCCAGTTACCATAGATAAGGGTTATAGTCGACCGACTTACGAAGAGTGCTCACTTCCTGCCAGTAAAGAAAACAGATGGCACCGACTAGTTAGCGTAGAGGTACATTGACGAGATAGTCAGACTGCATGGGGTCCCAGTCAGTATTGTGTCCGACATAGATGTAAAGTTCACCTCAATGTTCTGGCAAGCGTTTCAAAAGGCTATGGGGACAAAGGTCAACCTTAGTAATGCCTATCACCCTCAGATAGACGGACAATCTGAAAGGACAATTCAGACATTGAAAGACATGTTGAGAGCATGTGTACTGGAATGGGGAGGAAGTTGGTTTAAGTACTTGTCGCTAGTAGAGTTCGCCTACAACAACAACTACCACGCCAGCATAGGGATGCCACCCTATGAGGCCCTCTTGGAAGACCATGCAGAATGCCTCTGTGTTGGTTCAAAGTGGGGGGAGACCCAAGACCTAGCACCAGAAATCATTAAGTAATCTGAGCAGCAAGTGGCAATGCTCAAGCAACGACTGAAAGAAGCCCATGATCGGCAGAAGAGTTACGCCGACAATTGAAGAAGAGATGTGGAGTTTGAAGTAGGAGACCTAATATATTTGAAAATGAGAAACTTCCAAGGAGGGAAGCAAGGGAAGGGTAAGAAGAAGTTAAGACCAAGATTTATGGGGTCGTACCCCATTGTCGAGAGAATAGGTGCATTTGCCTACAGATTAGCCCTCTCGCAGGAGTTGGCCGAATTTCACGATGTTTTCCACATCTCAGTCTTAAGGAAGGTCATCAGAGAACCCGTGCTCATTCTGCCTACACCGTCGCCAAATCTTCAAAAGAAATTTTCAGTGCAGAGCCGACTAGCAGATATACTGACAAGAGAGGTAAAGGAAATTCAAGGAAAAGAAGTGACTATGGTCAAAATCAGCTAGAAGGAAGGCAATATCCAGGAAGAGACTTGGGAGGTAGAAATTGAAATGCAGAGGGATTATCTGGAACTGTTCGGAGAATCCGAAAGGCACCTGGAGAACGCTCAAGATTAGAGGATGAATCCCATTGCAGTGGGGGAGAATTGTTACGACCCTGACCCGATCCGGTCTGAGAATCTCGATTCACAGGAAACCGAGCCAAAAACCCTAGGTCAACCCGAGGAGCCTCCACTCTATTTAAAAACGTCATTGCCTCGAGAATTGTGGCATAGTCAATTCCATAGCAAAGCTTTGCAGAAATCCTGAGAGAAACCCGAGAACCCCTAACCGAACCTCTCTCTATTTCGCGACCTAAGCCGCCGCCTTTCGTCTCTGATCAGTCGCCACCGTGCCGTGAGCCATCATCGAGCCTCTGCATCGCGCCATCGCTGTCTTCACCATCGGAGGTCGCGCCGCAAAGCCCTCCAGACCGCTGATCGTCGCTGTCTTCCTCGGGTTTCGAGATCCAGTCGCCGCCTCTCCCTCTCCGTGACTCGTCATCGCCGTTACAACATCCAACATCGTCGAATCGGGTCCTACGATCACTTCAGCCGCGCCCCGAGGCCACGCCGTCATCTCAGCTGCCGATCTGAGCGCCGCAACCTTCAACCGAGCCACTCTCGATCATCCCTGACCCGACCCTAACCACCGCGAGACCTCCTAAGCCACTGTCGTCGTCGATCGAGCCCCTCCGCCGCTGATCAGCTCGTGCTGTGACCCTCAGCCGTCATGCTCGCGAGTCCGCAACTCTTCCACGGCGTTTCCGTCGTTTGTGAGGTAGTTCCTCGCTTCCAGGATCGTTTTCCACGTTTCCGGAAGTTTTCGTAGCTTTTCGTATATCGGGTTTTGGAACTTTTTATTTTTGGAAACTTTCTATTTTTGACAAGTTCACAATTCAAAAAGTTTCTATTTTTGAAAAGTTTCTTTTTTAGGAAAGTTATATTTTGGGAAAGGTTACCTAATTTAGTAGCTTCCTTTTTCTGGAAGTTTCCATTTATGGGAGGTTTCCATAAATGAAAAGTTTCCTTTTTAGGCAGATCTCGGTTTAAGGTCTAACCCGAGTTCCTTTTTGGTTCAGGTCAAGAAGCTCCGTAGCCGGTTAAGAAATTCTCCAGCATCCGCCTCCATCTGCAATTCAGGCTAAGGTGAGGAGCTAAACCCGTAGCTATTCCCCCGTAGAACTGGTTTATGATGATTTCTTTAGTAGTATAGAATTAACGCGTCTTGGTTGATAGTCCTTTCTGTGAGTCGAGTCAGTCATGTTTGCTAATTGAGCATGTTAGGTCTAAGTTATTGCCTTAGTGTTTTAAGATATTTTGTATGAGATTGGCATGTGTGAGATGGAGATTGTGTTCGCCTCTGAAGAAGTGAAAGGAAGTCCTAAGACCATATATACCGGTTAAGTGGAAGTGAAAGGAAGTCCGATCACTGTAGTGGTTCGCGGGTTACGGTGGTGGTGCCAGAGGCTTTGTTTCGGGCATCTTTGAATGCCAAATTTTGCTTGTGGTACACTAGGTGCCTGTTTGGTGTTAATTGTATGTTGGCTTTGAAGGCATTCTAAGTCTTTTCTGCGGTGTTGTGTGTTTAGCAACCCACCTCCTGCGGTGTTGTGTGTTTAGCAACCCACCTCCTCGCAGAGTGATTCTCTTGTCACTCACCACTCTCTTTCCCTTGTCCCTCCCCCTCTTTGTTTTGTAGGTGAGCATGACGAGTAGCTGGAAGATGATGACCGATCCATTGTTCGGTTTTGGAGAACTCATTAAGTTGCATTTATTAAATTAGACTTGGTTTTCTGTTGCTTATTTTGAACTCGTTGGATATGACGCTAGTTGTACTGATTCTTCTGGTTTTATTTAATAAATGTTATTCGGTTTTGAGGACTATGTCTTGATTCGGTTTTGAGGACTAAGTCCCGTTAGACGCTCTGATGGTGGTGTGCGGTGTAGTCTTATGCGGATAGCATGCGCGGGGAAGACCCTGACGAGAGAGAACCCTGGTGCTGGTTGTTTGACAGATAACACGCGCGAGGACCTTAACGAAGCAGAACCGGATGTTATAGGTTCATTTATTGAAATTTGGGAGAAAATGTTAAATTCTACAAATATAACTAAAAGATATATTGAGTATAAACATAACTAATATCTTCAAATTTATAATTGTAGCTTTGAATAATTTAACTATCAATTCGATTTTTCAATTTGATTCGCCTATCCGAAGTGTTTTAAAATAGAAATCATTCAGGTATTTATAATGATTATCAGGTTTGGTTCAATATCTCATAATTTGGTCCGGTTCCATTTAGATCATTCGGTTTTGAGTAATTTGATCAGCTAGTCAGGGAACGGATTGAACCGGATTGTACTAAACCTGAATGGGAGAAGTGAATTGTAAGTGTAGGGCAAAAAGCCTTTCCAATGTCTTGATCCTTCTCTTCGAAGGAGACGATGGTGATATGCGTAAGAGTTCGTCCACAATTTCTTAACTCTTTCTGGTTTGTACTTTGCTTTTTGAATTTTGGTTTTGCTGATTCAGTCTCATAAACAGTTTTCGATGAACATCTTTAGAAAAATCTGTGCAAGCCCTAATCATATCCATTTTTTGAGCTTTCGTTGTGAGCTCTCTCGTAGCGAAATCCATTTATTTAACTGTTCAAACCTTCAGAATTAATGATTTTTCTCTTACATTTACAAATCACTTGAGTGCATGAATGAAAGATTGGATAATGATAGTTGTGATAACCATAGATGATGTGTAGTTTTTTCTTTGTTGCAGAGGATAAGTTTTTTTTTTTTTATTTTATAAAATGGTAAAGCAGAGGAGCGTAATAAGGATGATGGAATCACTGCAAGTTGCAACTAAAGAGGCAGAGGAAGAGATTGGATTAGACTCTTTGCCTATTTATAAACAACATAACGAAAACATCGTTAAGAGGAGAGGCATTGCTAGAATTGAATCTGGGATCCATTGTAGACTACCACTGAGCTTTGGTTCGTAGCAACTCTTCTAGAATTCAGTTAACTCTTTTCGTTTCTGTTTCTTTACGGGAGTTTTATTACTTCCTCTTCTTTCTTGAATCTTGCAGCATACTGCTTGCGTTATCTAGTTGGAGTTTTATCAAGACAGACGGTTCTGTACATCTCTGAAATTTGACCTGAAAACCAAAGGTATGTTGTGTTGATGTTTGCAATCTACAGGTTGAGAAAAATTAGGGGGGAATGTTTAGTCAATTGCTGTCTTTGATAGGAAAACCTCTAATCAGCTGGCATTCAAAACATACACTGTTAAAAAGTAAAAGGGGGCATTCCGAGAATCGAACTCGGGACCTCTCGCACCCAAAGCGAGAATCATACCACTAGACCAAATGCCCACCTGTTGATGCAATTCAGTTAGACACTAACGTACTGTTTGCAATGGTGTAATTATAATCATGAACGGGTTGACTTTGGTTTTCGAGATGTGGCTATTGGTTCGAGAACCTGAAGTTTGTGTATCTGAAGACAAGAATGCACTTTGCATCTTGTTGTATAAGTTACTTATCACTGAGTCTATCTTTAAAGTCGTACCTCATCTCATGTGTCTGAAATTTAATATCTACTTGTTGAATAACCTTGGTCGATGTGCCTCTCCACATTTTGTATTATTGTGCACTTCTATGTTTTGGAACTTTATTAACTTAAGTGTTATACTTTTCCTCATTTTTTGGAGTGGATGTGATTTGGCATTAACATTTCAACAAGTTTTTTGTTTTTATATGACCAGAAAGTAAATGGTATGTTGTGGTGATATTTGTAATCTACTGCTGTTGAAATTATTGGGCTTGGTCAATGTTCCTTTCTTTCATTTCTTGCAGCATGTTCTTGGAGAATCTGGCAGCATATCGCTTTGGAGTGGTGAGTTGTTCTAATATTATCTGGTTGGTATCTCAATCATATGACCTAAAAGCAAAAATATGTTCCCCTGATGTTTGCAAATTGCAATTTACTGATGGTAGAATTCTAGTAGGTCAACTTTTGAGTTAAGCGTGATCTTTTAAAATATGCCTCCAAAGAACAAAATTGTCAGTAATAAACATGCAATGCTTAAAAGGTCAACAGGGGCATTCCGAGAATTGAACTCGGGACCTCTCGCACCCAAAGCGAGAATCATACCACTAGACCAAATGCCCAATTGTTTTCTTTACTCAGTTTGAACACTTCTGCTGTTGTTATTTATCATTTCTTGAAATGATTTTTAAACAATCTAAGTTTCTTATGTATGAATGGAAATAGAATCCTTTGTGGTTGATGTGCTTATGCATAGATAATTGTTGGTTCTATGAATCTAGATTAATCCATCTGAAGTAAGGCTACAGTTTGAATCATGTTTGATTAGTTGACTTATATCATATAAATCTCTTTGAGTTGGAGATCAGGTGTCATGCCACTAGATCCAGTGTCTTGACATATTGGTTTTGGCATTTCGATATTTGGATCTTAAACATTCTTTTCGATTGGTGCAGCTCATTTCTGGAAAGTCTCTCACATGTTTTGCGGTTGAATCTGATACTGTAATCAACAAATATCAATAGTCTAACTCATGTGATGTGGGAGCAAAGGTACATTGCG
>OVAN01000877.1:0-10000 GCA_900406275.1 Anastatica hierochuntica | reverse complement strand
TTTAAAGTTTCAACAGCAATCAAACTTTATTTTGATTTTACTCTTTGAATTCCTTTATTTTCTACCGTCATGTTTAGCAGACTTTTCCTCACTTTATTTTTTTAAAGTCTAATTTTCTAATTTTAACAAAATAATCGCAAAGTTACTTTAATCAACTAAAGATTATTTATTCTCTCTTTCTCCCATAAAATCAAATGATCTTTATAAAGTTATACTAATTTGATCACAAAAATCTTTTGATCAATTAATAATTATTTATCGTCAACCAATTATGTGCTTCAATATAATTACCAGGAGTAAGCGTTATAACTTGTTTCCAATCCTCATCGTTTTTTTCAGTCATTTTAAAATCAAATTTCATATTATTTTAATTTAATTTTATGCGATTAATATCATTTGTTTTTAATATTAGTTATTAAATGTATATGATTTATGTTATTATGAATGTATCAATAATTATCGATATGACATAATTTCTATTTTTATTAATTGATAAATTAAAACTTTTGAAAACAATCAAATATTTAAAGTAATAATCATATTTAAACGCTTATAGCTGTCAATCTTAAAATTCTTATTTCTTGTTGTATTGTGTGACATTTTGACTTTTTCTTGTTAACAATGCCTTTAAACTATTGACTAGAGTGATGTATCATGGTCTGTCTTGCTTTTCAAGGAGTTCTGAGAAAAGATTTAAAAAGTGAAAAGGGGCATTCCGAGAATTGAACTCGGGACCTCTCGCACCCTAAGCGAGAATCATACCACTAGACCAAATGCCCATTTGTCAAACTCACACAGTTATGATAGTATTATTTCCTTCTATCATAAATATTATAGGTAGCATTTTATGAGCCCTTGACACTAATATAGAAAAAATTGTAGAGTGTTAAATGAGCTAATGCAATAAATCTCGCTAAATAAATTAACACCTTAAAATAATTTATTCTATCGGTTTTGAGTTGATAAAGTAACAATCTTTTTAATTATAAGGTCTTAAATATATCATAAATTATTAGTTATATAAGCTTATGCAACTTAATATACTAATATACGATTCTAATATTTTTGGTTTTTGTATGGTTGAAATCTCGCTACAACTCATTTCTATTTTTATTTGTTACATCAAAATTTTAAGTATTATTTTCTCTATAAAACATTGAATTTTTACGCGTAATACTTTTCAAATACACTATAATATCATTTTTAACCTTTTCATCTACGCTAAGTATGGTAATCATAACTTCATAAGTTTTGCAAATAAATTTTAATTTCATTAACATATCATTTTCTTCAAATTTTTATAAGATTAAGGATTAAAAACAACTTATCTTATTGACTAATCGATTAATTAAATATAAATATATATATTATTATTAAATGAGAAGTCAAAACCTCATGTGGCGTTCATACAGAGCGCGTTGGTGATGTGGCGTTACCAGAACTTTCCTCGATAAATAGAAAAAATCGATGGAAATATCATAGCGTGTGACGTGGCAAAATCTGGGTCGTTTGTTCTAATTAAATTTTCTTTTGTGGCATCGTAGTATCCGTTCGTTGTTTTCTTCCAACCGATTTTGGACCGTTTTAACCCTGCACGTAATTATGTACTTATCTTTTAATTTTTTTTTTAATTTTCGGCCAATCAAAAGTTAGTTACACCTGGGGAATCTCCATTTGCAATCAAAATCTTTATTTTTATTTTGTGTTTATCTGTTTAAATTTATTATTTTTCGTAGGTTAAAAGTTAAACTGGATCCTAATCTACTTATATAAATAGGTAGTCCATCTTTTATCCTTTTCAATTCAAAATCTCCACCTCATTCGATTTTAAAATCTTTTTACAAAAGGTTCATGAGAAATTTGCCGTGTTTTTTAATTAAATACATCGCATGAATCTTTTTTTTTCTTTTATGGGTGTGACTGACAAAAGTGTAGAGTAACTGAGTGGAAGAGAGAGTTGAAATGAGAGAAAAAGACATTTAAAATCTAGCGAAAAACTTTCTGCCTCTTTTATGTAGTGTAAATTTTTACTCTACTTTTTTGACTTTATTCCTTTTTTCAGTTGACTTTTGTTTTCTCATTTTTATCTTGACTGGTAGAAATATAGAGTAACCGAGCATAATAAAATTTTCCACTCAAAATTTTCAGCTATTGATATCAACCAATCAGAGCCTATGTGTTATTGTTTAGTTTCAAAAAAGTTTGACAAAGCTCTAGGCGAGTTACTTCTTAGGTTTCGTGTGTATCATGTTCTTAATTTTAATAAATCTATACATGATTTACTTCTCCCTTTGTTAAAGTTTCATAGTTTTAACAAAACTTTTTTTACCAACAAGATCGTAATTGAGGTGTTACCATCGAGAACTGTCTGATAACGTCGATCTTCTGGTATGTAACTTTCTTGATAATAATTTTAACAAAACTCTCAACGATTTGAACCTTCTTTTTTTTTTTTATCAAAATTTATTTATTTTTTAAAGTTTTTTTTTAAAAAATATTTTTATTTACATATACATTTACAAAATACTTTTATATAAAATTCAACAAATAATTTTTGCATATATATAAGAACTGAATCTCGAGGAAACCTTTTTCAAGGAGAATGTTTATACTTTTTTCCACGAAAATAATTTTTGTTCGACAAAATATAGTTCATTGATAAGAAATTGATATCACAAAGTTATGGTATTTAAATTATGTCTTTTTTTAGAAAACTTTTAATTACATGGTTTGGATTGAACCTCCAAAAACTTAAATATAATAGCTACTTATAAAGAAGTTTAATTATTATTTTGACCTGTATTTTAAAAAAATGTCGAGACACAGAAAATTAATTGGAGGAAAAAGGAAGAAAATTTAAGATAATAGGAACAAAAATCTAAACTATAACCTTTGCCAAATCTTCTTCTATTTCTGTTGTTATCTCTTAAGCTTCCTCCTTACAATTCTATAACAATGGTGAAAAGGAACAAAGTTTCGCAGGAACAACAACAACAAGAATCATTCCCCATTGAAGAACAATGTAAATCTCTGATAAAGAAGCTTGCTTCTTGCAAGCAGACCATCCGAGACAGATCTCTGAGAACTATTCTTCGTTCTTGGCTCTCTTAACAAATTGAAATATCCGAAGAAGACATGAAGAAGCTATGGTAAGAAATATTCGGTTTCTTGTTTCTTCTTAGTTTTGCTCTCTTGTACGATAGAGACCTTCCTTACCTCAATCAGATTAAGACCTTTCTTCTTCAGAGAAAGTCAAGGTCGTGGTTCCTGTAGATGAACCAAAATTCAACTTTACAATTTGTATGTGTCCATTTACCGAGCAGTCGTTATATTTTCTGCAACAATTGCATAAAAAAGCAACAACAAGCTAAATCTCCTACGTGTACAAGAAAAGTCACTGCTAAGGGCATGATTCGATTCAATTCAATTTTTCATATTAGCGAGTCAAAAAAATTTACCTAAAAAAATATTTAAAGGGTGTTGTATCTTCTTAAGCTCATATGATCTCTTTGTTGGAATTCGTAACAGTTTATAAACGATTTATAAATATATTTACGAATTTAATTTCCAGGAACTGTGCAAATTATTGACTTTGAATCTAATATACGGGGTATCAAATATATCTGGAAAATACGCAACGGAACTTTGATCTGAATTTGGATCAAGGTTTCTAAGCACTCCAAGCGACGTGCATCTGCCGGTATCCACACACACACAAACTGGATCGAATCGGGGTGCTAGCGCCGTTGAGATCAGATCTCAAAATTAGACAAAAAAATTTGTCTTTGTATAGTTTTAGGGTTTGACCGTATTATTTTCACAAGAAAAGATCGTCTTTCTTCACATTGTAATTATGATCCCTTATATAATTACAATCGACCGCCTAATAATGCTCCATGGATTTGGGTCTAGCCCATCTTTAATACTGAATCTCATTCATTATTAGAATACCCATATATATTTATATATATCATATATAAATATAATACATTATTAGTTAACTATTTTATTTATCATATCAATAAAATATAAAATATCAAATCCTTAAAATATTTTGATCCAATTTGCATAGGTGTGTAACCTTGTAGGATCGTATAATATTAGTAACAGATTCATAATCTTTAGATTATAAGCGATCTCTAGCAAAACATTATAACCACCTAATATTATCCAATTTGTCGAACCTCGACACTACAACTTTATTTAGATTAAAGTACAAATGATTTCAGGACATTCCCAACAATCTCCCACTTGTACTGAGTCATCTATTCCAATAATTCCTTTGTCCTTATATCTCAGTCTGACCATAAGGCAAGAAACAATGCCATCCTTATATAGCCAAACCACATTTATCGAACTCTAATTTATACTGAATAAACAAACGACTGACATTCATCTCGTTTGAGCACGACCATGCATTTCTCAGTATCAAATCTTTGATAGGCCTAGAGATATATCTCTCGTTATATAGGTGGGGCAAATCCCCTCTTGTTCCATCCATGGCTCTTATACACTTTATAATACACCCAATCAATGTCGTTATAATCATCTGTTACGGCTGAAGTTTGACAAAGTCAAAGTGGATCAATCCATGTATAAGAATACATGATGAACTCAGGTCAAAGGACTATACTCTATAGTTGTAATGAGAAACTCTAATGATATCCATATAACAATCTTGTAGAGTTCTCATAGTAGGTTAGTCCGATAATGCATTCTCTAACACATCTATCTATGTGATTGACTTTAATACGACATATCAATGACTCCATGAAACTTAGTCATCGCCATCTCACATACTAGTCATTCATAGTTATTAATGTCCCTGCTTAATAACCTGACTATGGACCTCAAAAATTTATGTCATTTATCACTTATAGGGCTTCATGTATCAAGTCACGTACTTGATGACCTATAAGAACGATATAAATTATTTTGGGACTATTATCCAATTATCCAATAATCAAATAATACATGAAACTAATTTCATTACTTCAAACATAGAAAATTCTATGTTTACCCGAACATCAATTACGGAAACAAAGTTCCGACTAAACATAAGATCATATCTTTCATAATCTAATATGACTTTCATACTTAGATCACTCAAGAGGTTTATTAAGAAACTGCAAACTCTTACTCCCACTATTCCTTTAGAAACTATTTTTCCTTAGAAAAGAATTTGTCCATGTAATAAACAATTTGTTTTTTACTTCATTGTTGAATTCTTTGAACACTTCAAAGAACCAGGTGAGTGAATTATCATATGACCATTAATGAGATAGTAACTTTCTTTGACTTTAAAAATCATTAGCTCTCATACATCTCTATGTATAAGATCTAACAAATCACTAGCTCCTTCACTGGTCTTAGTACTAGAGCGTTAGTCACTTTTCCGGTAAAACTAGGAGCACATAACTTATTAGATTCTAAATCAAACGAGTGTAGAAAATCCATCGCTATGAACTCTCCAAATATCTCATTTATACGGTCCAAATAACAAAGCCAAAATAAAAGTTAGATTTCAGTAATGAGAAGATTTAAATGTTATAGACGGTTAGACTTTGGCTTAGAACATAAAGCTCATTCTCTAATGAGACTTTATCACAATAAGTCTAAAACTTGTTTTATTAAAAAAGTCAAATTCTTCTAAATTCAAAATTAAAGAAAATAATAGTCTTACTCAAAATAAATTGATAAAGAAAAACCCTTGTAATTCTAAAGCCACTTCTATGGAAAAATAAAATATTCCTACATCTAATCCAACAACTCTTGCTTAACTCCTTGGTAGGTCCATTTTATGCTTTCTCCACATCTCTGCTTCTGTTGAGGTTCTGCACAATTTCATAAATATGAGTACCGCAACTGGTATTCAATACCCAACAAGTAGAATTAAACTTTGTAACATTTACTTCTATAACATTTTACTTGGAGAAGAAGACTCATAACTCTTCTTTTTCAGCTCCTCCAAGTACTTCTTGCAGTTTCTCTTCCAATGCCCAAAACTATTACAATAATGACACTTGTCATAACAAGAAAGACCAGGTTTAGACTTTTTGAAATTTTCAAACTTGTCAGATTTCTCAATCCAACCCGTCTTACCATATTCATTGTCTTTGCCATGTTTCTTAAACTTATTACCCTTTTGCACCATCAGGACATTATGATTTTCCTTCTTGATGTCTGGCTCAGCAGTTTTAAGCATCCCATGCAACTCAGACAAAGTCTTCATCAAGTTGTTCATGTTATAGTTCATAACAAACTGATCATAACTTGACGGTAATTACTACATGATTATGTCAGTAGCCAACTCTTGACTCATAGGGCAATCCAGTTTTGCCAAATTATCGATATAACCTATAATCTTTATGACATGTGGGCTAACTGGATTGTCATGTGACAACTTGCATTCAATGAGAGATTTAACCATTTTATATCTCTCAGTTCGTGCTTGTTCCTGAAACATCCCTTTCAGACTAGCTATCATGTCTATCGGTGACTCCACGTTCTCATACTGCTTTTGCAAGTCTGAGTTCATTGTAGCCAACATAAGACAACCCACATCAACCCTATCACTGACATTCTTATCCCGAGCATTACTTTCTGCATGAGAAACATTTGAGCATATTCCTTCTTAGGAAGCTCCTTTTCTAGGACATATTCCTTCTTTTCCTGTTTGAAAACAATTCTCAGGTTGCAGTACCATTCAAGAAAATTCGATTCGCTAAGTCTTTCCTTCTCAAGGACGAATCAAAGTGAAAAGACATTGGGGGGAGTTTGACATAACTGTCAGAAAAGAACAAGAAAGTTTAAACTGATGTTCAAGAATTTTAAGCATTCTCAACAATTAAGAACACTCTCATTATACTCAAAACAATTTTTCCTCAAACTGAATGTAACAATCTAAGATCCATATTTCACTGGAATTCAAGTGAGCTTTGGCTTATCGCTCAAACTACAGTTATTTAGGTAAGCAACCACATTGCTAATTATATCTAATATAACTCTTGGCTGTGAACGACATCTTATGTCTAATCCAACCCTATGTCTCTAAGCCCAAAACCGTTTTGATAGCCTAGTCAAGAAAACCCATATATTTTCATATGGTAACCATTACCATCTGCCTCACTCATGTAATTGCGGACACCCTGCTTGGCAGACCCATCACACAGCAAAACAAGCCTTGACAGTTGACAAGATTGGGCAGACATAAAAACTTGATATTATTTGAGGAAATTAATTTTAATCCAATTTTTATTTTAAAATTTATATCTAATATAAATTATTTAAATTTTAATTATTACATATCTAATATGTATATTTAATTGGATTATAAATAATCAAATTTATTTTAATCAAATTAAAATAAATAATTATATATACAAATATATTTAATTTTAATTAACTCTAATATCACAATCAAATTAGAATTAGAATTAAAAATATTAAAATTACAAGAAATTTTTTTAATCTTTCATAAGAAAATATCTGGTGAAAAATAAAATTACACCGAAACCAGAAACCAATGGTTTCGCTAAAACAAAACAGATTGATTTTCTCTAAAATCAAATCGTTTTTATTTTAATCAAGTTTTATATTTTAAAAATTATATCTCATATAAACTAAAATAATTTAAACTTCTATTTAAAATTTATATCTAATATAAATTTATAAAATATAATCAATACATATCTAATATGTAATTTAATTGAAGTATAAAAAAATAAATATTTTAATTTGATTAAAATATTAATTATTTATCGATAATGAATCTTAATTGAAAAGCTATAATCAAATTAAAGCTATATATAAAAAGATTCGATTTAAAGTCTATCTAAGAATTTGACTTTATCTAATTAAGATGCACAAAATCAAAACCGGACGATTTAATCTTGAATGTTATCAACTGATAACACAACAAAATAATACAAAACTATGTTGTGCAACCCTTTTATTATTATTTTTTATCTCTCTTAACCAATTTGACATTATAATTTTTGATAAAGTCATGCAAAAAATTATAACGTTATCTAAAATCCACCATGAAAATTTATTATATTCATATTCAAAATCAAAAATTATACACGTATGCTCTGCTACCACTCATGGAATTCGTAACAGTTTATAAAGATTTATAAATATATTTATGAATTTAATTCTCAGGAATCGTTAAATTATTGACTTTGAATCTAATATACGGGGTATCGAATATACTTGGAAAATACGCAATGAAACTTTGATCTGGATTTGGATCGAGGTATCTAAACACTCTAAGCGTTGTGCCTCTACCGATATCCATACGCACACAAACTGGATCGAATCGGAGTGCTAGCGCCGTTGAGATCATATCTCAAAGTTGACCGTATTATTTTCACAAGAAAAGATCGTCTCTCTTCACATTGTAATTATGATCCCTTATATAATTACAATCGACCGCCTAATAATGCTCTATGGATTTGGGCCTAGCCCATCTTTAATAATGAATCTCATTCATTATTAGTATATATATATAATTATATCATATATAAATATAATATATTATTATTTAACTATTTTATTTATCATATAAATAAAATATAAAATATCAAATTCCTAAAATATTTTGATCCAATTTGCTTAGGTGTATGACTCTGTAGGATGATATAATATTAATAACAGATTCAGAATCTATAGATTATAAGCGGTCTCTAGCAAAACATTATAACCACCTAATATTATCCGATTTGTCGAACCTCCACACTGCAAATTTATTTAGAATAAAGTACAAATGATTTCAGGGCATTCCCAACACTCTTAACTAATGATATTTCAGTTAGAAAAAACACTTGATTCAATAACGTTTGTGCCTCTTTGGCTTTTTGATGGACCTTTTAATAGAAAATTCACGATATTTCAATTCATTTTTTCTGAAATAAATTTTAATTAGGTCTCAAGACCACCAACTCCGTTAGTCCAACCAAATGCAAGCTAAATAGTTAGTACTAATGTCAAAACTCTTTTTTTTTTCTTTTTCGTAGCGCTGCACATTTACCACTAGCAACAAACACGAGATTACCTTGGCATGTTTTCTTAATGAGATGGAGATGAAGAATTTGGAAAGTCGATGAGTCCTTATTCTTTGTTGGTTACGAAAAAGATGATCTTGAGGTGAAGCCTCTCAGTTGCCAAGTTTATTGCATCAAATTTAGAGAAACCAATATCTTAAAAACTTATGAAGAATAAAATATAAGAGAAATAAAATTAGTTACCAAATTATTTTAAAAAAAAAAAGAATAGAGAAATTTTTGTTTCCCTAATCTTAATCTCTGCCTTTTCTTTCAAAGTGGGGGCATTGAGAAAAGAATTATCAAAACATAAAATTAAACACTTGTAAAAGAATCATATTCTTGCATGCGTGAAAAATTTTAAAATGAAATTATGTGTGTCAACGTCAAAATTTTTGGCCGGTATCCACCCTTAGCCTTAGATAATTCATGGATCCTCTTTTCAATAATCTTTCATGTGGTAATTTATGCCCACGAGAACGATATGAAAAGAATAAAAGTGGCAAATTGATAATAGTTGGCGGGAAATCCATCACATTTTCAGCATTTCCTATTGTATTTCCCATGTTGAAAATGAAATCTCCAGTCATCTCATCTTTACTCATTCCTTTGTTAAAATAAAGAGGAAGGTATGACCGAAATGTCTTCTTGTCAGTCTTGTTGTAAAAGATTCTAGAGAAAATATATTAATTCCGTAATACTTGTTATAGTAACGACTATAGAGTAATGAATTTGAATTTGCTATGCGGTACAAGGTAGGCTTCTTTGTTAAGTTGAATGAAGATAGAGGTAAAAAACCTTTAACAAAATGTAAAGTTTCTTCTTATTCATCTTCTAACAAGAAATCCATATAATAAAGAAGAAAGAACTAGTAGACCAAACAAAACTTAACTTATAGATTCAAAACTATATTTAACAAAATCTAACCATGCCCGTGCAAGGCACGAACCAACATC
>OVAN01000876.1:0-48880 GCA_900406275.1 Anastatica hierochuntica | reverse complement strand
CTCTTCCTATGATTTTATCATGGAGAGATAGCGGTGGTTCCTGCTCGTGTACAGGTTCCTGAACATTCTTATGATGAGTGGTCATGCCCCCGGAGGTATCTCGGGAATGTGGTTCAGAGGAACCTTACATTGTCGGGAATACCTTCCAAGTTTGAATGCGTTATTGGAGTTTAGATCGTACCCCCGGAGGTAATCCGAAGATTAGGCTCTAGGGAGTCTATATTATGAGGAATACCTTCAGCGTTGGCATCAAATTCCGGAGTTTGAGGTACTTCCAAGAGCAGAAGGGCCTCTGGTCTCGGAAGTATCTACTGCATACAAAACTGGGTCTGGAGTCTGGATCGTGCCTTTGGAGGTATGCCTTTTAAAACTGCGAATTTTGGTTTTAGGGAACCAAAATGTTGTAAGAACTTGGGTTAGTCGGTTATCTTGGATGGTTGTGGTTGCCACCATCTCGGGACAGCTACTCTCCTGTGGTTCTTTCGGTTCACTATCAATTTCAGCTTTAGTAGCTAAATTGATATTGGGTTTTTCGATACCTTCAACAGGTATGACTTGTTTTACGAGGGGATCGGATGTTGAGGCTAAGGCTGCCAAAGCGTCTGCTGAGGATTTTTCTCCTCGTGGAATCCTCGTTAGCTCAGATTTGCTAAACTGTTTAGTGAGGTTTTGGACAACCTCGAGGTATGCCCCCATTCTTTCGTCCCTCTTTTCATATTTCCCGTGGAACTGGCTAGCTACTAGCTGTGAATCACTGTACGCGTTCAGCTCTCGGGTCCCGAGGCTTAGAGCTAGTTTCAACCCTGCGATCAGTGCTTCGTACTCGGCCTCATTGTTAGAGGCATTGAAGCCAAGAAAGTAGGACTGCTCGATGGTCTCGCCAGCTGAGGAGGTCAGTCTTAGGCCAATCCCAGAGCCTTTTCTTGACGAGGCTTCATCAACATGTAGGCTACATTTAGGAACTATTGACTCTTCATTTAAGTGCTCGGATGCTAGCTCAATGACAAAGTCTACAAGGACTTGAGCTTTTGCTGTTGTTCGAGGTCTATACTCGATGTCATATTCGCTGAGCTCTATGGCCCATTTAGCTAATCATCCTGATTGGCTAGGGCTATGCAGAATCGTGCGCAATGGCTGCGAAGTCATTACGATGATTGAATGCGATTGGAAATAGGGTCGTAGCTTTCTGGCAGTTGTTACAAATGCCAGAGCTAGTTTTTCCATAGCAGGGGTCCTTGTTTCGGCATCTATTAGACTTTTGCTGGTATAATAGACAGGTCTCTGTTCGTTTTGTTCTTCTCGTACTAATACGCCACTAACTGCAACTGACGATACGGCGACGTATAAGTATAGCGGTTCCCCCGCTACTGGTTTGGACAGAATTGGAGGTTCGGAGAGGTAAGCTTTGAATTGCTTGAAGGGTTCCTCGCATTTTTCATCCCATAAAAACTTCTTATTATTCTTTAGAAGTTTGTAGAATGGGAGGCATTTATCGGTGGACCTGGATATGAATCGATTTAAACCTGCGATTCGTCCAGTTAGCCTTTGCACCTCTCTGGTGGTCTTAGGTGACGACATTTCCATAAAAGTTGCTATTTGCTTCGGGTTGGCTTCGATACCTCTTTCGGTTACTAGGTAACCAAGAAATTCACTTGAAGCTACCCCGAAGGTACACTTAGCGGGGTTAAGCTTTATATCATACTTTTTTAAGATATCAAAGCATTCCTTGAGGTAGGAGACATGGTCCTCCCGATAACTGGAGCCATTGCACTAGATACCTGACGGGTGAAAGAGAGTCCGTTCAGGTATCCTGAGTCTTACACAGGCCACGTCAATATCATGAGATTGACAGGCGGCATTTGAATCGCGGGGATGGAGACTAATGTCCTCCATTGATAGGAATCGAGTCTCCCTCTCTAGGTCTTGAAACAGGTGGAGGAGGGAATACTAGGTAGCTGCAAGGTATGGTACCAAAGTTCTGATCAGGTATCATATCAGGTATCTGTCAGATATCGTACCAGAATCTGGTTAGGTATCGTATCAGATGCCAGCCACGTATCAAACCAGGTTCTGGTCAGGTATCGTGTTAGATACCGATCAAGTATCGTACCAGAATCTAGTAAGGTATCGTATCAGATACCTGTCAGGTATCGTGTCAGATACCGGTTAAGTATCGTACCAGAATCTGGTAGGGTATCGTATCAGATACCTATCAAGTATCGTGTCAGATACCGGTTAAGTATCGTACCAGAATCTGGTACCTGTCAGATATATCGTATCAGGTACCTGTTTGGTATCATATCAGATACTTATCAGGTATTGGACGAGGTACCTCTTAGGTATCGTATCAGATACCTATCAGGTATCGGACCAAGTTCTGGTCAGGTTTTGTACCTGATACCTGACTGGTGTCGCACCAGGTACCTGTCCGATATCGTACCAGGTACATGTTAGGTATCGTATCAGATACCTATCAGGTATTGGAACAGGTACCCGTTAGGTATCGCATCAGATACCTATCAGGTATCGGACCAAGTTTTGGTCAGGTATCGTGTCAGATACCTGTCAGGTATCGTACCAAAATCTGGTCAGGTATCGTGCCTGGTACCTGTTAGGTATCGTACCAGGTACCTGTTAGGTATCATATCATATACCTATCATGTATCGGACCAGGTACATGTTAGGTATCGTATTAGATACCTATCAGGTATCAGACCAAGTTCTGGTCAGGTATCGTGTTAGATACCTGTCAGGTATCGTACCAGAATATGGTCAGGTATCGTGTCAGATACCTGTCAGGTATCATGTCAGATACCTGTAAGGTATCGTGTCAGATACCTGCCAGGTATCGTGTCAGATACCTGCCAGGTATCGTACCAAAATCTGGTAAGGTATCGTGTTAGATACCTGTCAGGTATCGTACCAGGTTCTGGCCAGGTATCGTGCCTGGTACCTCTTAGGTATCGTTCTAGGTACATGTTAGGTATCGTATCAGATACCTATCATGTATCGGACCAGGTACCCGTTAGGTATCTTATCAGATATCTATCAGGTATCAAACCAAGTTCTGGTCAGGTATCGTACCAGAATCTGGTCAGGTATCGTATCTGGTACCTGTTCGATATTGTACCAAGCTCCGATTCGGCTAAGATCTTTCCAGAGCCTCTTGTTTAGATTCGTGGGGACTTGAGGTTGAGGTCTCATAGGGGCCTCTCACTCAAGTTTGCTGGGGACCTGAGGCTGAGAGATCGCAAGGGCCTCTCGCTCAAGTTCGCTGGGGACCTAAGGCTGAGAGCTCATAGGAGCCTCTCGCTCTGGTTCACTAGAGACTTGATGTTGAGGTTCTGCCCCCAGATGGAATGGATGTACCTCCTCCTGATCTAAGAACAGATGGCGGTGGAGGCAAACGGGTGCTCTGATCAGGAACCTGATCAGGTATTGAGCTAGTCGTTGCTACGTTAGTTACCATAGCACCGGTAATCAGAGGGTTAAACGCGGGAATTGTCCCAGCAAGAGGTCTCTGGAGAACAGGTCCCTGCCCATCTGGAACCACGCTGTTAGGAGAGAACTCCAGGTGTTCTCGAGGAAACGAGGGGTCAGTTATTAGGTCTCGGAAAGTGACTCTCGAGCCTTGTCGTTGCCAGGGCTGGGTTGATGTGGTTAGAGACCTCGTCACCTCCTCGAACTGTTGTTGTCAGGAGGCAAGTTGTTACATTATGCGCTCATTTTTCTGAGCTCTGTTCACTAGCTGCATCATCATTTGGCGGATCTCAGAGAGCTGAGCCTCCGCTTGATTCGAAGCAGGTATCTGTGATAAAGAGCCTACAGGAAGCTGTCGCTGGGGGTTTCTGAGGGCTGACAGCCCTGAGCTGATACCACCAGAAAGTCCTTGATTGGTTATTTCGGTGGTGATCTGATCGGGTTGAGCACCAGCCGAAGGCTGTTGCTCAGAACAGTGATCGAGATGTTGAGGCTCCGTGGAAAAGAGATTGGAGCCTCCATCATTCGGTGAGCCATAGCTCTGATTCGTTGAATCAGGGTCGGATGGGTTCATTCCCTGATAAATAGGATTCATTCTCAAGCTACGGAGTAAGGGATTCAGTTATCTTGGTCCCCACAGACGGCGCCAAATGAGAGGGATTAAACTCACCTCTTAGATTTTGTGAATAGGTTTTGGTTAGGGAGAGACTATGTGGGTTAAATCTCTTAAGAGCTTTGTTTAACGAATGCTATCTTTATTGATATTAACAATCGAAGTAATAGATACAAAAGAGGTTTAAATGAACGACTAAAGTATTGAGAGAGGTATCAGATTATCTCTTTTAGTGAATGATACAATACCAAGGTTTATCGAAAATGTCTAAGTGTATTTAGGTTGAAGATGAGTTGAAGAAGAACCCTTGTGACATCCTCTTCCTCCCTTTAAATAGTTGTTTTTCGCGATCGAAAGCTGTTGTAACTGCTCCCGATATCTTCTCCTAAAATGGTGGGATCCACAACAATATTGTTTGACTAGGTCCGAGACCTCTTTGCTGGTTATCGGAGACCTGACTCTCTTAGCCTTCTGTCGTCGAGACCTGGACCTCTTTTGACCAGACCTGGACCTCTTTTCACGAGACCTGTTTGAGCCCCATCTAGCTCTCCCTTGGCAGACTTGGCCTCGTTCATTTTCCTTATCATAAGTGTGGGCTAGTGTTTAAAGCCATTAAATAATCAGCTGGGCCTTGATAGGGGTGAAATATGGGCCCAACACCGAGGTTTCGTGACCGGTGCATCGATGGTAGTTGCAATATTTGTTGTGGTCTGCGTCTATTTTCATATGTTGCTTTTGCCAGAAGGGTTGTTGTTGTTGCCTCTGACTGCTTCCTACATGATTCATTGCTCGTATTGCTTTTTCTCTTTGTGATATGCGTCCAAGTGCTGGCATGGTTCGTGGTACTCTTCGGTGGCTTTCTCCTTTTCCTTCGTAGTTGTTGATTTTTTGTATTTCTTGGCCATAGTGAGGTTTTCTTCCTCCACTTCGATAAACAAAGTAGGCTGATAAAGCGCGTTCTCCAAGGTTTGAGGATTGTTTATTTTGAGGTTGTCGCGGAAAGGTGACTCGTACCAAAGTACATTGCTTTGAGGGGGTAGTGCACCTTTTATGCGATGTGCAACATATTTAAAACAGGCTACGAAAACTCGGAGACTCTCCTTTCTTCCTTGAGTCATTACCCAGATGCTGGTTATGGAGTGTTCTTGATGGATGAACATGGAGTAGTGCTTTAGGAAGGCTATGAAAATTTGGTGGAAGTTTTCGATAGAGTTTGCAGCCAGACGGTAGAACCATCTCATGGCAGCTCCCTCAAGACTTTCTGCGAACAACTAGCAGTAGCCCACATCCTTTTCTTATGAGGTAAACTGGGCTCAGGTTATGGATATGTTGAACATGGTCAAGAACTCACTGGGATATGTTGTTCCGTCGTACTTTGATATGCAAACTTTTCCAGGATATGGTATATTGTAACGGGTGATCCGGCTCGTGAATGGTACGTTATGGGACTCTCGTAGTACTCGGTCTATCTCAGGAGCAACGCTGATGGCTTGGTGAATGCGAGAGTTGATATCCTGCAGACGTTGTTTCATGGACTCGAGCTCTTGGTCTTTCTCACTCTGCGGCCTCGGGAAGAAGGGGAGCGTTGGCAGAACTTGTTGACGGGGAGCGTAGGGGTCTGTCGTGCTGTACTGGCCGTTGACACGATCTACAAGCTGACCGTCAGCCTGAGGTGGTAAGTCATCAATCTGGGTGGTTTGGTTCGAAGAGGGCGTGTTGTCTCCAAACAGGTTGTGCTGGATGCTGGAGAGGAATTTTTCGGTTGGTTCCCTCGCTGCGACTGTGCTGTGTACTCGGGATTCACCTTGGTTGTAGAACGCAAGTGAGCTCGAGAGTGCTTCGAATTTGGAGTCAGTGGTTTGCACGAGTGTGTTAAATTTTTGGAATAGGTCTGCCAAAATGGATGTTACATCTGGCTGAGGTGGAGGAGTCAACCCGATGATGGACGTTGTAGGCACCGTTGAGTTGGCAATCTCTGTAATTCCAGGCTCTGGAGTTTGAAAGTCCGTGCTTGGTGAGGGCTGCGAGCCCAAGGTCGTAATCTTTGTTGTGGTGTTGGGTGCATGTGGTGCGATGGATGGCATCGAGCTATTAATTGGTGGTAGAGCAGCGATTCTTGTGTGAGAAATCTGAGTCTGGGCTAGGAGAGGCGGATGGCTCGGGTTGGGTCTGAGCAATCTGGGTTGGTTATGCTGTGGTGTTGGGGCTTCTTCGGGCAATGTCAAACTATTTCCTGCGTAGAGACATCTCCTGCGATGTCCCTACTGACAACACCAAATGTTAAAGGTGGAAACGGACTCGGGCTAAAAGACAAAAGATTTAGCCTGACGTGGAAATAGAAAAGTAAAGATGAAGACGTGACACAATGAAGGTCGGAGAATCTCGTTATATTGAAGTTGGTTTGATCAATGTAAATACAAGAGTATTTCCAATGTTTAAGAAAATAAAAATTCAAAGTGAAAGAAGGATCTAAGTTCTCTCTAGATTTCTTATATGGCTTTTCTTGCTTAGAATGACTTGGCCACTCCTTTGCTTAAGTCTTCTTTATATAGAGGAGTTTTCCCTCCGACTTCCACTTTTCTTAGTGTATTCACGTGACACCTCAGACTGTGCTACCGTCGTCGGGCTCTGTCTGCCTCGTAACTTGGTGTTTTTTTTTAAATATCCCATTTATAGTCGCATGATGCATTAATGGCCAGACTGCTCATTTTTCTACTTTCCACTTTGGTACGAGGTCAACCTTCATCATAACTTGGTTTACTTTTGCAGAAAGGTAGCTTGGCAAAGTTGACTGTTCTGTCTTTTCAAGTGTTTGCCTTGGTCAACTTGGTCATACATCGGACTCCCGAAAAGCACAGTCTGACATAGAGCCCCTAATGCAGACTGTCGTACGCCGTCTGTGTCAGAGGTTTGGACTCTAGTGTTTTGTCTTGTACCTCGTGGTGACGTGTACAGTGATGACATCACCTCTCTTTGGGCAGATTTTGTTTTTCTTTATTGGAATATTTATAATTATTTATATAAGTTCATGCTTTTTTATGTTTCGACCGTATCTGATTGCATATGCCGAGGTCAATTCTTTGACTTTTCAGTACTTGAGAGTGATCAGTATTTGAGGGATTATCTTCTCTCCATAATTGTAATATATTTATAATAAAAGAATATGATTGGAACATATATAAGATTTAAGTTCTGGGAGAAGACGAAATAAAATGTTTATTTATGTTCAATATAAAACATTGATATAAAGAGAGCTTATATACAATTATACTCTATTTGGTATAGAACGGTTATAACTAAACCAACCAACAAATGTCTAACCTCATTATAATAGTTAATACTCCCCCTTAAAATGGAAGGAACTTTCATCTTGGATTTTGAAACTCCATGTGCAGTGAAACCTCAAAAACTCTTTGGTGGTCTTGGTAAAGAACAGTAGAGAAGATCAAGTATCGACCTTAACCATCTAGAATGAGCCACAAGTGAATCTCTAATGAGATCATAGACTCGGCTTTGTTCTTGAAGAGAAACTTGATAAGCAACAGTGATGGGATTCAAAATAAACCACCACATCTGATTCAACAACACTCCACAATAATTCAACCATATTCGGCTAAACTCCATAGTCAATACTCTAGATACAAGCTAAAGAAGACTTGATTCCTCGTGATGAGCAAATGAATGATGGAGTACCTTAGATGTGGTTGTAGCAAACTCTCTAATGCATAAGACAATAGACATGTCCTGAAACACTAGCATCTTCTTATCCAACAATAAGAACTTTAGATACGAGCTGCCAACAAATTATCTTTAATAAAACACTAAGGCGTAAGGCTGAAAAACAACCTTGCACAACAACACAACAACACATGAACACTTCAAACAAGGAAAGATAATCTTCTTGAAGTGTCATCTCTTTCGAGAAGAAAAACAAACATCTTCACGATTCAAAGTAGCCAACCCAAACCAAAACTCTCTTGTCTTGAAACACTACTCAGCGAATCAAATCTGAGATGAAGATCCAACAATTTGAAGGTTAAACCATTCCTCTTTGATAAACATGAAAGTACCAACAACTCCATATCAACAATGAATGGAGACTTTTGCTCCATTCTTCTCATACGTGCTGAAGCATATGAGAGAAACTGAACCAATATCACATTAACAGGAAATATCAATTTCTCACAGCAACTAACCTCTGTCGTGGAAAGTAAAATGAAATGCAGAAGCATGGAATTAATCGTAGTGGCACAAAAACCAATAAATCTACAAAAACCATGAAGAACTGTCACTCTCAACCATGCTTCAGAACAATAAGCTTTAATATCACAAGGATTTTTAATTGCTGAACCAAAGCAACAATACCAACAACATTGAATCCATCAAAAGAGATATCAGAATCAATCTTAAAATGACCACACCAATCAGCTACAAAGAGACTTGAGAAACATTTATAAACAACAAACTCAAAGATCTCCCCCTATGTAGAATATATCTGAAGCCTAAAGGTACCTCTTGGACATGTACACTTTTCATGAACAACGCAAAACCATAAGGTGGATGAAATATCACATAATCTGAATATGAAGGACTTACAACAGTGATGAACAAGAATCTCAAAATTTATGAAGAATTTTCTTGAAACTAACATCGTATATGTCCTCAATATGATAACAGGATGTCTTAGAAACTCTACTAAGAATCTGTTATCAATTCCAGAATCAATAATCCTCTAGAAGATACCAAATCAGATCATCATCTTTATTGAAGCAAGTGCATATTCTGAAAAATTCCTCATCACAAATAATGTCATCAACATTGATACATCCATAAGTATTATGTCTTAAAAGAGAGATTTGAGTAACCTCGCACATACCAGACTATCTAGATTGCATCATGAAGAAGAAATAAAAGTAATATTCGGTTGAAGCGATTGAGATAAGAGGATATAGTTGTCGGTTCCTGATGAAGATTGATTAATAGAAATCAAAGAAGAGTCACACTGTAGGATCTCTTTACTTGAAAAAAATCCACTCATACGGGATGAAACATTGTCAGGATCAATCGACGATAGAAATCGGATTACAGCAAGCTCTTGCGATTGCAGATCTGGAGGTCTTGGAAGTGATCCATAGAAGAATCGAATAATAGAAGCATAAGCTTCAGAAACTTCCTGGTTTGAAGTCATCTTGAACTCATATGTAGCTGGTGAAGAAGATCCAGCTCAATCGATCTTCACAGAGATAACAATACCAGGTTTAGACGTTCGAATCCTTAGCTTCTTTCTTTGCTCTTCCATGGAAGAACATGATCGAAATGCATATGGTAGATTTGACCAAAACTGAAGCTAGCGATGGCGATTCTAATGCTTTCCGTGCCAATCAAACCACATACATGATTAGATTCAATGAATAAAAAGTGAAATCAAAGGACGATTAAAGAAACCGAAGGAAATTGTGCGGAAAATCATAGATCTGAGCATAAGTATTTCTCTTATACCATAATAGAAGAATAATATTGGAACAGAAAAAAGATTCAATCTCTCGAAGAAGACGATAGAGAGAGAGAGAGAGAGAGAGAGAGAGAGAGAGAGAGAGAGAGAGAGAGAGATTTATCAAATAAAATGTTTATTTATGTTCAATATGAAACATTGATATACATAAAGCTTATATTCAATTATACTCTATTTGGTATAGATCGGTTATCACTAAACCAATAAAATATGTCTAATCACATTATAACAGTTAATAGGAATAATTAATACTTTACTGATATTCGTTTTTAGTATGCATATATGACCAAAAGGAAGTGTGTAGCAATTCTTAGGTTGAAGAGGATGGGTGTGCACGTTGAAGATCAAGGTTTGCATCTATTTTCTCTTCTATTTTATGTGAGAGCTCATTTTGTTAGATTGTTTGGGTTTGTTTATTTATTGCTTTAATTTGTTCAGGTCTATTTGATGAGAGTCTCAATGGAGATGACTTTGTTTGTTTTGTTGCTACTGGTTATGCATCGAAAAGTAAATTAAACCATGATGATGATGATGATGGTGTTGTTTCTTTTACGTTTGCATATTCAGTTTTTAATTGGTTTTTTTAGAGAACTTGAATTTGGTATTTGTATGGATGTTTCTTTTTACTTTAGTTTTTTCTTTGGCTATCCTGTCTTGTAATAGTCAGTCATGGTTGTGTTTGAATTATTTTTTTTAGTATAATGATGATAGAGCCAATATACACGCATTCTAATTGTGGGATTTATATTGTAACACTCATCTCATCTTTTTTTTAGGACAGCGTATCACTCATCATAATTTGTACTTCAAGTAACTCAACAAAACCAAAGATCAATTTATTAATCTTAAGCCACGTTCCATAATTCAAATTAAACCAAATATAAACCGAATAAATAAAAAACATCTAGAAAAGCAAAGAAAATCAAATAAAATCCTTCAATCCCATAATAGCACCAAACTCGTCCAACTCGTCTGACAACTCGTCAGTCTCACCTGAAATAAAAGAGAAAGAGAAAAGGGAAGACAAAAAGGGTGAGTAACTCGAGGAAGAGTCATTCAACGAAAGTATGATCCATGAGATCAATATGATTACTAAACTACACAACCAAGCAAGTCAAAACCTAAAACACATAGCAATCAACAAATGCATAACAATATAGCAAAAACAAACGAACATTGGATCTCATCACCTCAAGTGCACTCTTACATCCACACAACCAAACTGGACTTAATACCTCGAGTGCACTATTGCATCCACAAAAAAATAATTGGACCTCAATCCCTCAAGTGCACTAACTATATTCTTTTACCCTCAGGATCCCAAGTGCACTATTTCATCCATAACCATATACTCTTGCGCTCAGCACTTCAAGTGCACTATTGTGCTCAATGACACAATGAGTCACACAATCCAAAAAATAACCATTCACAATAATCACATATAATAATGCTCAACTTCACGCAATGGTTCTTCCTCTAACATTCTAAGATGTTAATGCAAAATACATATATGTGAATACTTATGAGAAATGATAGCAAGAAAACAAACAACATAAAATATAACACCAAGCAAGAAACTTTCATACAAATATACAAATATTAGAAATGCTAGAACATGCAGTTTCACCCTAGATGACGCGAGAGAAATGGAGGAAAGAAGTTTAGGGTGAAAACACAGAAATATCCATCACCTTTTCCTAAAAAAAACGGTTCTTAACTTCCTAATGTTGGACCGGTCTTCAAAGAAAGTGAGACTAAAAAGAGACTGAAAAACTAAGCCGAATCGGCCAAACTAGATTGAGTTGATCAAACTGTGTCAATTGAAATTGAATAAGGTCTATCAGGACGGATCGAAAAACTAACCAATACTGACATAATGGAAAGAGAAGGAAAACGACAAACTAACCAGAAAACTTGCAAGCACTCTTTTGGAACTCGTCAGAAAACTTGCCTAAGACTCGCTAGAAGCTCGCTTGGAACTTGTCGAAAACTCTACAGAAAACATACTATGACTCGCCGATAACAGCTGGTTGTTGGATGATTCAACAATAACTAACCCTCGACAAAGCAGCGGTTTTTTTTTTGCTAAATAAAAATAAGAACGGGTGGAGCTTCTTACCTCTAAAATTATGCCTCTGGCACAATGGAGCACCAATGAACCTTTCATAAAAGGTATAAGTATTTGACTTGAAAGCAAGTTCTTGCTTCGAGAAATCTTATATATAATTTTGAAATGCCACTCTTTAGTTTTGTGCCACTTCAACGCAAAAAATAGTGACACCTGTCCAAAATGATTATTGGAGTTCTAGCTAGTTATATAACTTTTTGTCTTTTCTAAGTTAGATTTAGTCATTCATTCTCGTATTAAATGACGCTCGCATTTAGGTCTTAATAAACAAGTCTCTTTCATTCTCCCAATTGATAAAGAAAAAATTAAACTCACATTAAGGTTTAAAAGAATACGAGAAGGACGTTGTTGAAACTACAGCTCGTACATGCAAATATCTCTTCTCATGTTGCTATTGTTTTTTTCTTGATCAACAAACATATTTTATTAAGAGGAAACTTCAAATCGAAGTAGGAGTAAGCGTTAAGGCCGCTTTAGCCAAAGTATCAGCGTAAACATTCTGAGGTCGAGGAATAAAAGAAAAAAAGAAATTGTATCAAAAGTTGAAACAATCATCCGAATATCACAGTGACAATCAATATGATACTCGTCACTCCAAAGGAGATGGATCAGGGTCTGGGAGTCAGAGTAGACAAATAGCTCCCTCTAACCTTGAATGAAAGCTTGACAAAAAGCTTGGAGCAAATCATAAGCCTCGATCATTAGGGCTGATCGAACATTCAATCTTGTATCAGAAAACTCACCGAGAAAACAATCCGTATTCGAACAGAAATAGCAGCCAAGACCAGCAGCTAAGTGTTTTGAACTCCAAGAAGCATCAATGAAACACTTCATTCCTATAGTTTCATCACTTTTCATCAAAGAATTCACCACTGGTCTCGGTTTTACCTCCTGAGCATATAACCATAGTTATTTATCCATAAGAGCTTTGATCACAAAGTCTTTTTCTTTAGTATAAATGTTCTCAAAAACAAGCTTATTTCGTGATATCCACAAGTGCCAAATGATCCAAGAAAATAAAGAAGCATTGGAATACCTGTAGGTGAAAGATATAAGCTCAAGGACGAGGAGACAAGGAACTCAAAGAGAGTCGGCATGTTATGAAAATGAGTCAAAAAGACCGGAGCTAGCTCATGTTGCTATTGTAAGTTTAGGAATTTGTTACTCTAAGTTTTGCATTATGCCTTGTGTGTAAATCCTTTCGGGATTGTTATAGTATTTCTTTGGAACATATAAAACTTTTTATTTTTCTTAAGGTGCTTTTGCCCAGATGATGGTCAACAGTTTATACAGATAGTGTTTGATTGGTGTATTTAGTAGAAAATCGTCTTCTCTGATGTCGTGTCTTGGACATACCAATGAGTTTGATAGCTAAGCCAAAGTTGATAATTGTATTGTTTGAATTAAAAGATGCTTTTGTGTGCACATGATATGCTATGATTTAGATTTCTTATTTCTTGATTGAAAAATGCAAACCAATATCTCTTATGGTTTAAAATGTAATAATTATGCAATATTTTAGGTTATAGACATGTATGGTCCACGTCTCTTGGATATTTGGAATACATCTTGAGAAATTGCAAGTAGTAGCAATAACCAGGTTCCTCCCGCATTATTTTTATCTTAGCCACATATTGCATGGCTAATACATGTGAATGAATGTATATGCGTTTGTTTTGTGTCTATGAGGACTAACTATTAATTATCTATAAATTATGAAATGCAAGATCTACTTTGTCGCCACCTAAAACTCAAAAGGGGGAAAACAAAATGTTAGTACAAGTGAATTTGTGAGATCAAAATACCAAAAAAAAACTCTAGGAACAAGAACATTTTCTTCAAAGCAAAAAAAACCTCATCAAGTTTTTCAACATCTTATGAAACGTTGCATCTTTGTCTCACTATTAACACATTTAAGTTTTGTGTCTTCCTTACTTCAATCTTTAGAATGAAATCAAAGATTCAGATATTATTTGAAGGTAATGGCTCGAGTTCAAAATACCGTCACTTTCTTATTTTATTTTTATTTTCAAAAATTTAAATAATATTTTTGTTGTAAGATTAAACAAATTCACCCAAAATGCAATCTATTGTTTTTCCTGAATGTATTAGAGCAAGACCGAACATATTCACTCATACTCTAATTTATCGATGAATACATTTATTTTTATTTGTTTCTATCACTTCTTATAAATTTTTTGAAACACCAAAAAATATAAAATAAGATAAATTTTTGAAGTGAAACCCGTGCATATGTGCAGGTACCCGTCTAGGATACATAAATGATTCACATTTGATTCTCCCTTACTCAGAAAGTGCATGGCCAATTTCATGGTAAAAAAACCATGCTTTTACTCTTTCCATATGTCATCTTTGTTTCTTCCATGCCAAGCTTATATATATGTAGCTGTTAGAGGTTAATGTGTTGAATCTTTCGAGATAGTATGCAAGTCTCTTTCATGCTAAAAATATTTTACAAAAAAACTACCAAAGCATCAAATTCGTGTTAGTTTTTTTGGCTCGATTGTCGATTTCAATATCTTGTCTTTGATGTTCTCATCTTTAATTATAATGTATGATTTGGGATTAATTATGTATGACTTTGATATTATTTTTGTTGTGCTTTGAATCAGTTGGGCTAATATAGGTTTGTAAGAACATTTCTTTTTCATTTTGAATCCAAAAGACTTGATATATGGTAAAATCAGTGAACAAATCATGATCTCCGAGAAAGCTATCTCACCACTTAATCTCGAACAACTCTAAGCTAGGGAAGACGATAACGAACCCAAATAAACCAAAGAAGAATGACGACGACAACTCCACTTATAGAACCAACCTTCCCCTTCTTCGATTGTCAACGGCGCTTTTAATGAAGTGCAATAACATTATCAAAATAGAGAGATTGCCGTAGAAAAAATCTCTCCAGTGACTTCCACAAACACAAAGCAGAGACCAACATCGTACAACATGAGCTCGTTAGAAGTCGCAAGACCAAATCCTTTCAAGTCAAAAGTTGGTGATGTCGATATAAACAATTATCAAAGTATCACTAGTGGTTCTTTCCGACACCAAAACCTCAACCGTGCTAGAGATTGTAGATCTCTTAAAACCTTGTCGAGACACCCGATAATCAAGGAAATGGGTTCCAAAATGTGCCTCGACTCATATATGTTCTCCACAAAGGCCAGAGTAAGAGAACAAGACAAACATATCATACTAAACTCTACACGAAGAAGTCAAGATTCCTGAAAACAAGATCTTCATGAGGAGACCCCTAATTTGCTTTGAATAAACCTCCTCTCAAGAGAAAGGGCTTCTGAATCCAATAGCAAATGCTCTCAGATTGTCGAAGACAGTGCTAAGACCATCTCCAACCCACCTCTATTTTAGAGATCTCTATAATAGAGGAAAAAATAGAGATGAAGATTTTGCTCCAATGTGTTTCTCTATAATAGATGAATGCTATATTTACCTCTATAAATAGAGGAATGCTATTTTTTTTCTCCAAATATAGAGGCAAATATAGCATTCCTCTATTTATAGAGGCAAATATAGCATTCCTCTATATTAGAGGAACACATTGGAGCAAAATCTTCATCTCTATTTTTTTCCTCTATTATAAAGATCTCCAAATAGAGATGGGTTTTAGATGCTCTAAGAGGCGATGACAGCGCTAAAAGTCCCTACCGCCCTTGCTTTTTGTTTTGTTAAACTACATAAATGACCATAGATTATAGAATAGAATTGTATTCTTTTAATATATTTTATAGTAGTTGGTTGGTTCACATATGATGCAAACATATATATATATATACATACATCTCACCAAATGATTGGCGAGTTTCGGTAGCAAAATATGTGTCTCGTTGTGCTTCTTCCATCATCTTTGTCAATGTTGTGACTTGAGTCACTATACCCGATAATTTCCTTAGCTCCTCCACGTCCATACTTCAACCCATAAGCCATCGTGCCTTTGAGGTAACAAAGTATGTGCTTCATGACTTCTCCATGACTCTTACGAGGGTTGTTCATGTAGCGGCTGGCCATACCAACGGAAAAAAACCAAATCTGGTCTGGTATGTATTAAGTATCTAAGGCAACCCACGTTTCTTCGATAAGATGTTGCATCTATCTCTTCTTCTTCTTCAGCCTTCGACATCT
Source organism: Anastatica hierochuntica (assembly GCA_900406275.1). NCBI lineage: Eukaryota > Viridiplantae > Streptophyta > Magnoliopsida > Brassicales > Brassicaceae > Anastatica > Anastatica hierochuntica. Next base: position 32,983 of record OVAN01000876.1, on the reverse strand, counting down.
TCAATCCAAAATCCATTGGAACTCTCATTGGATTGCAATCCTCAAGTCTTGCTTCTTTGAGGATCCTTTTAGCGTAAGCCTCTTGTTTTATTTCAATGTCATCATCTCCTTGATGTACTTCGATTCCCAAGTAGTAAGTGAGTTTTCCGAGATCCGACATCTCAAACTTTGATGCCATATCCTTCTTAAACTCACACAAACCTTTCAAGTTGTTCCCGGTGGTGAATAAATCATCGACATATATGGCTACAACCAATAACACTTCGCCACTTTTTCTTCGATAAACCGAGTTTTCTTTTGAACATCTCTCGAACCTCATGTTCTTCAAGATCTGATCCAGTTTCGTATTCCAAGCTCTAGGGGCTTGTTTTAACCCATACAAGGCCTTAGAAAGTTTATAGACCTTGTGTTCTTCTCCTTTTGATACGAAACCTTCAGGTTGTTCAACGTACACGTCTTCTTTCAACTCTCCATGTAAGAATGCAGTCTTTACATCCATGTGATGAATTTCCCATCCATGACACGCAGACACACCAATCAGCAATCTTATTGTTTCTAGTCTGGCTACAAGTGTAAAGACTTCATCAAAATCGACTCTGGATTCTTGTACATAACCTTTTGCTACAAGACGAGCTTTTTACTTGTTAATAGAGTCGTCTGCATTCTTTTTGATCTTAAAGATCCACTTTAGACCAATCACTTTAGCATCTTTAGGTCTATTAACCAACAGCCATGTTCGATTCCTTATGATGGAATCAATTTCCTCACGGCTAGCTCTCCTCCATTGTGAAAGTGTTTTAGCTTCTTCGTATGATCTTGGCTCATCATCAATAGCTAAAAGAAGTCTTTCACACTCCAAGGCTGCCCGCAACACATAATCATCTAAGTAACTCGGCTTAGTTACTTGTCGATTTGAACGTCTCAGGTTCTGTTGCCGAGGTTGCTCTTCTACCACGTTCTGATCTGGTTGTACATCGTCATCATGATCATCTTCGACGTGAGTCTCTTCTGCATCGTTTTCTTCGTGTTGAATGCTCATTATCGTCCTCTTGATCAATCACGTTGATTGGTCCTTCTCCAACATCGAACGTATTTCCCCATCTCATATAAAACATGCCTGGATCTCTGCTTGATTCTTTGACTTCTGAATCCCATTTCCAGCTCAACTTCTCATCAAACACAACATCTCTACTTATTACAATCCTTCGAGTCTTTGGATTGTAAAGCCTGTAAGCTTTGGTATCGGGTTCCACACCAAGATACACTAGTGTTTGAGAGCGGTTGTCTAGTTTCTTGAGATGAGAGGACTCGATTTTTGCATAAGCCATACAGCCAAAGACTTTTAGATGCTCAACATTGGGTTTATTCTTCCTCAACCCTTCGTATGGTGTCATGTTTTCGAGGGATCGTGTAGATACTCGATTGAGTACATAACACGAGTGACGAACTGCTTCTCCCCACATGAAATTCGGCACATCCATAGCCTTAAGAATGTTTCTCGTCATCTCCATAAGCGTTCTGTTTCTTCGTTCAACTACACCATTTTGTTGTGGTGTGTATGGTGCCGTTAGATTCCATTTAATTCTTAAATCGTCACAGAATTCGTTGAATTCTCTAGATGTGAACTCTCCTTCTCTATCAGTTCTTAGAGCTCTTATTTCACTCATGAATTCCTTTTCAACAAGCTGTTTGAATACTTTAAATCTCTCAAACGCTTCACCTTTTTCCTTCATGAGTATAGTCCACATGTATCTAGAGAAATCGTCTACTATAACAAATATATATTTGTTATTTGCGATTGTAGATGGAGTTATAGGTCCACATAGATCAGCATGGAGCAACTCGAGTGGTTTAGTGGCTCGATACACGGCTTATTTTGGAAATAGAAACCGAGCTTGTTTGCCCACAAGACATGACTCGCAAATTCTTGTTTCTTCTTTGATAGTTGGCAAACCGAGAACCATCTCCTTCTGCGCCATATTCTTCATTGTCTTAAAGCTTATGTGACCTAATCTCGCATGCCACTTCCACGTTTCATCTTGTATCTTTGCACTTAAACACAATGGCTTGCCGATTTTAAGATTAGTCTTGTACAAGGGATTAGGTGATCGTGTAACCTTCACCATGAGTCTCCCTCTTGGATCGTGAATTGTGAGATAGTCGTGTCTCATCCTCACATCGTATCCAACTTCAGTTGCTTGTCCTAAGCTTAAAATGTTACTCTTTAGGTCTGGAATGTAGTAGATGTTGGTAACAAGTTTTTGTTCTTCTTCTTTAGATTGAAAGAGTATGGATCCTTTTCCTTCTATCTTTACAAAAGAACCATCACCGAACTTAACCTTTCCTTTGATTTTCTCATTAAGTCCTGAGAAATATGACTTGTTACCAGTCATGTGATTGCTTGCCCCGTTGTCTAAGTACCACATGCCTTCTTCGGATTCATAATTCTTCGGTATGACCTTCTCCTCATTCAAAAGAACAATCTCATGCATGTAAAGAGCTGAATCTGCTTCTTCGGTTTCAGTCTTATTCGCTTCTTGTTGTTTTTGAATTCTTTCGGGACATACAGATGCAAAATGTCCATTCTTATCACATCGGTAGCACACAATTTTGGAGCGATCTTTCTTCTCCTTTCCACTCCCTTGAACACTCCGAAAATGCAGTCGCCGTAAACGCAGTCGCAAACGATTTCATCATCCCTTTCCTTCTCCAAGCTCAATTTCTCTCTCTCTGTCTCTAATCAGCAAAGCGCAAAAGATGTGAGAGAGAGAACCGAGAAGAAGAGTAGTGTGTTGTGAGAGTGAGTTGTTTAACCGGACGGTTTAGTAATTTAAATGCAAAATCACGATATATTTTCTTAAACTGGCCGGTTTAGTGATTTGCAATCAAATTGAAAAAATCAGAGCCTGAGGTAAAGCTGAATCTCATTACTTAAGAAGAAGAAAACAAATCAAATCTAATATACATAGAACAAAAGAAGACACAGACTAAGAAAGACATAAAAGAATCAGAAGCAAACAAAAACAAAGCATGTTTCACCACCACCATCATCATCATCATCATCATCATCATCATCATCATCAAAAGGGCATACATATGAAGAATGAGAAAGGATCAAGAACTTGCAGATTTTCTTTTCGGTTTGGAAGCAAAAGTTTAGCTTGATGACTTAGAGTGCTTTACAAGCCAATCAATCACTTGATCAATGTTCGTTGAGTTCTTGCAAGATATCATGAAGCAGCACACTTCTCTATCTGTAAGAGACTTGAGTCCCCTGCGCAAATCAACGGAGAAAAATATCATCAAAATCGAATTTAAAAGCCACCATGTTCATCAGAATCATTGCATAACCCAATGGCCAGAATCTTCCAGGCCATAGTATTATGTATGAAAACACACAAAAACTTCATAAACAGAACCAGACTACTAACACACATACGCATCAAAGATAACAGAGGATTAGATGAAGATAATGGCACAATCATAAGTAACAAGATGGTGTAAAATCTGTCAAAGCCTCAGTCAGAAATATTTGTAAACTATATATAACTCTCTCACAGCAAAACATTCAAATAAGACCACCGAGATCCCAAAGTATTACGGCGACACTTCCTTTAGTCACTTTCCTCATATTGAAATCGACCTGAACGAGTAGGAGAATCCTTTTTTGTGATCAATCCAAAAGCGAACAAATCTTTCGTTACTTAAAGTAAACATAATAATGGCTTAGCTAATGTAACAAAACCGTAGGGATCATATCTTAACACTATATCCACCGGTCTGAACAAAGGAAAGATAAGTGGATTCAATTAATGAGTGTTCAAGAGAAGTAAAAGAAGGAACAGAGTACAGGGAAGCATACTTACTGCAACAACGTTTACAAGTGATCTCTTTCTTGCATTTTGAAGATCTATCAATGATAGCTCCATTTCCTGCTTGAAAAAGAGGCTGCAAACAAGAAGGACGAACTTGTGTCCATGAGCGTCTGGATCAACTCAAACCTAAAAGGAAAATACCAAAGAAGAATATCACTCATGTTCACGAAACTCGCGACATAACAGCAAATTAAAATACGTGTGTATATATAACACCGGATTCACCTTAAAGATGATTTAAGAAAAGATGTCGAGAAAGCTTTTGTCCAGCCTCCCGTCATACAACATATTAGTAACCAAGCTTATTGTTGAAGCATCTACAGAGAACCCACAACTCCTCATTTCCTTGATGAGTTCTGCGGATGTGGCTTTATCACCATTTCTAAGGTGTGACCTAATCAACGTATTATACGTACCGTTATCTGGCAAAGGCCCATCTTCTTTCATTTTCGTGAACAATGAATATGCTTCCTTCTTTAAACCCTTCCTACAAAACCCTGAGATCATTGTAGTGTAGGTTATAACATTGGGCTTAACTCCCTTAAGGTTGAGGCTACAAAACAAATCCCATGCATCTTCAACCTTCCCAGCTTTACAGATCCCTTCAATCGCAGTAGTATATATGACAATATCGAGTTTCAATTCACACTTTTCTAGATCTTGGAATATAACCAATGCTTCCTCTAGCTTCCCGTTGTTACAAAGGTCATCTAACAAAATGCCGCAAGTCATAATATCGGGAGGCACACCACCAGAAACCATCTGCTTGAACAATTTTTGGGCTTCTCATAATCGCCAGCTTGAAAAAACCCTTGAATAAGAGTGTTGTAAGTGATTGTGTTGCCAACTAATCCTCTTTGACGCATCTCTCCGAAGAGTTTCATACCATCCTCTACCCTCTAAGACTTGCAAAATCCATTTATAAGAGTAGTATAAGTTACTACGTTTGGGAGACAATCTTTGCTAACCATCAAAGCAAACATATCCTTGGCCTCGTGTATGCGATCTTGCAAGCAAAGCCCATTGATCAATGAACTGTAACTGAAAGTATCAGGAACTATAGACCTCTTAATCATCTCCTCATACAACCTTTCAGCTTCTAAAAGCTTCCCCTCCTTCACAAATGCATCAATCAACGTGTTGAAAGTGACAATATCGGGGTTGATTTTCTTTTCGATCATAGCACTTAGAAATTGAGAGGCATAACTCCATCTCTCGTAATTACAAAGGTAACTTATGAGAGAATTATAGGTAAAAACATTTGCTTTTACTTCTTTGTTCTCCATTTCATTGAATAGATTGAGTGCATCATTCATATGTGCGTTTTTACAAAGACTATCAATGACGGTGTTGTAGATCACAACATTCGGCTCTATTTCCATCTTCTTGAGCATATTTAAAGCCAAATCAGTATCACCTCTCTTGTATACTCCATTTATTACCGCACCATATGTAACTAAACTCGGTTGACAACCTTTTCTCACCATTCGTTCAACTAAAACCACTGCTTCCGCAACTATGTTGTGTGAAAAAAGACCATGGATTAGAGTTGTAAATGTAACGGTGTTCGGCTTATACCCCATTGCAACCATTTGATCAACAAGAGAGACAACATCAGAAACCCTATTCACGTGACAGAAACCGTTAAGCAGCGAGGTAAGTGTCACAATGTCTGGCTCATAGCCGAGTTTCATCATCTTGCCAAGAAGTGCTAAAGCAAGAGAGAGCTGAGATCGGCGGCAGAAACAGTTAATCAAAATATTGTAAGTGTAGAGATTATGTTTAATTCGCAACTCCTGCATCTGCTCTCCCATAGATATGACAACATCATACTTCTTCATCTTTGAAATTGCAATCAACAATCTACTAAAATCAACGATCGAAGGGAGAGGACGAGACCGTACCATTTCACCGAACAAATCAATCGCTTCATCTACATTTTGAAACCCATCGCTGATTCTCTCCCTGTAACCGTCACCGGAACGGCCGCCAGAGAAAGCTCGTTCCCAAATGGAAATGACGTTGAATCTATGGAGAAAACTCCGGCGAACGAATCTCTCCGCCATAAACGTAGTCGCAAATGATTTCACCATCCTTTTCCTTCTCCAAGCTCAATTTCTCTCTCTGTCTCAAGCGCAAAAGATGCGAGAGAGAGTACTGAGAAGAAGATTCACCGAGAAAAGTGTGTTGAGTGTGTGAGAGTTTTTAAACCGGTCGGTTTAGTAGTTTAATTGCGAAATCACGATATCTTTTTTAAACCAGCCAGTTTAGTGATTTGCATGGAAATTTAAAAACCAGAGCCTGAGGTAAAGCTGAATCTCATTGCTTTTTATTGTTAAAGTACCTTCTCATTGATTTTGTTCCAACAAATTTAAGCATTTTGATAACCTCTCTCTTTCTCTCTTTCTCTCTTTCTCTCTCTATCGTCTATGATCTCTTTGTTGTGTGGTTTATTTATGTTGTGTGTTCTGTTGCAGGTTGAGTGGTTTAGTGTCATTAACTTTTCTGGGAAAACGACCGATTCATACTTGTACTTAGCCTATATTGCCTTTTTCGTACTCAAAATTTTTCACTGTGATATATCATACCCGAACAAATAATTATTTGAATTGTTGTTCCCATCTCAGAAAAAACGGCTTATTCAGACATGAAACTGACATGTGGCAGTTTTAAAAATTGTTTAGCCGGTAAGCCGCTGATGTGAATTCGGTAAGCAAAAAATATTTCCCTGATGGGGATTCGAACTAGCAACCAATGGGAATTTTCACATTCACTCTACCAACTCTCTCAGTTGAAATTTGATAGTTTGTATAAACAGATTAGTTATATCTAATTGTGTTGTTTTGAGAAGAATGTTTTGAAATTATTCTTCTTCCTTGACAACGTATTCTCTTTTCAACAGAGCCAAAGAAAGAGAGAGAGATGAGAGAAACAATGATGATTTGTAGGTTTTGGATTATAAACGAAGGTAAGAGGGAGTTTCCAGATCAAGATCGGTTTGAAGTTTCCGAAGAGGAAGCGGGTGTTTTATCAAATCTAAAGAAAGACGAGTCGTTTTATTCCGTCGCGAGAAGCCCGTTCTTCGCTGCGAGAAGCTCGAAAGTCAATGGCTTTGAGACGACGGAGCCACAAAAGAGCAACTTCGAAAGGAGGAAGGGTAATTTCAGTGATACGACGACGGAAAATTGAAATTTCAGCGATTTGGCGGCAATGAATTTCACAAGAAGGATAATTTCTATGAAGGAGGTTACTATAGCGAAGGAGAAGAGTTTGGTTTTATAGATCTCAAGTTCCATTCTTCCAAAGGAGTAGAGGTGGTCGTAAAGAACTTTGGTCGGGGACATTGGCACTAGCTGAGAGAGCTCGAGCAGGAGTGTTTGGTGAAAGAGAAATAAAAAAAGTTTAACCAGATATATAGCTAATCTCTTTATATTTTGTCAAAATAATCACGTGGTAAGGCTGGTGGAGGGTTTGTGAAAATTTTGATGGGTGTTGAGTTCGAATCCTTGTGAGGAAAACTTTTGCTTTTATTTGTAATAATTCAATACGACGTCGTTTTATTTAAACGCATCCACGTCAGCAGTTACCGGTTCAGCAGTTTTTTTAATTGCCAGCGTATCGGTTTCATGTCTGAATAAGCCGTTTTTAATGAGATGGGAACAACAATTCAAATAATTATTTGTTCATGTATGATATAGCACAGTGAAAAATTTTGGGTACGAAAAAAGCAATATGGGCTAAGTACAGGTATGAGTCGGCCGTTTTCCCAACTTTTCTCGGCTCAAAAAGTTTACTTTGTCTCCAAATTATGTAGATTATTATTGGTAGGAGTCACTAAACTTTTACTTTCGGCCTATTTAAATACCTGGAGAGAGAGTCTATATGTGAGTTGCACGTCTCCCAATGGATTAGTCTGGTTCGATTAAGGTTGAGATCTACCCCTGAGTTATCAAAAAAAAAATTGAATGAACTAAAAAAACTGATTAGTTCCCAATTTTAATAGAAATATATAAACTATGATAAAAAACAATCTATAGGTTATGAACATTGGATTATATATATAATTTTAAAATTTTCAAAATTTTTAGTTACAATAATATATTAATCAAACATGAATAAAATTTATTTTAATTCAAAGGTTTTAGCTTGGATGTTATTTTGAAAATTTTTAATAATTTTTTTATTATAGTTAAGTTGTGATTAGTTAGAGGATAAATTTGTGACCAAAAAAAAAAGTTAGAGGATAAATGATGTTTATATTAAAAGAGCTAAAAAAATTAATCATGATTAGTTAGAGGATAAATTCGTGACCAAAAAAAAAAGTTAGAGGATAAATGATGTTTATATTAAAAGAGCTAAAAAAATTAGTCATTTTAAAATTTATGTACCGAAAATTTAAATATTTTTTATTTTGAAATAGTTGAAGTAGTAACAAAACAAAAAAAAAATTTCAAACCTATAAATTCGCGCGTAGCAAAGACCTAGTGTTTCACTAAAGATAAATTTGAATTTAACCACCCTAACTTTAAATCTCTTTAAAATTCACTTTACATATTCTTCTACTGTTCTCAAAAATTAGATTTTTGAAATTTTTCTTGTTTCACAAAGATCAACTTTAGGTCTATTAAAAAGTATTAGTTGAGAATAAACCAACAAAAATCAATATCAGTGTTAACTGTTTTTGAGAAAAGTGTAGTTTTAATTAATATTTTTATTATTAAACATTTATGGTCTTCTTAATTCGTGTTAAATATATGAGAAATTAAATTTTCGAGAACAGAGTAAGTTATTTTTAGCACTACTTAAAAAACATTAGTAAATTAACTAAAATTGAATAGAGAGAATGAAGCCTTCGTTGAACCTCTGGTTCGCAAGTCTCCCGTCTCTTTCCGCCGTCAGCCGATACCGCTAGTAGTCCTTTCCTACCTCTCCCGCACCCTCCGGACCCCCTGACCCACCCAACCACTCAAGCTATCTCAATCCTATCTCTTTCCCTCCTCTCCCATCTCCTTCAACTGCCTCAAAATCTCCCTCTTTCTCAACTACTCATGTTGGACAAGATGAGATCTCCAATGTGGTGTTAGCACTCCAAGCTCACCATAAATCTACTCATGTGGTGGTGAATGCCCAAGCTTTAAAGATTTTACAATCTCAGGGTATCACTGTAGAATGTCCTCAGTCAAATGTGGAATAGAAGAAAAAGGTTGGAGATTCACCTCAACTCAGTAGCAAAATCCATGCTTGTCAGAGTTCCAAATGACTACTTGCGCTCGAAAATAATTGAGAAAAAGTTATGGTATATAAGCGATACTATGTTTTCTGGTTGGTCAATAGAATCCAGAAGGTGAGTTTCCTCAAGACCTTGAAAATATTCCCATTTGGGCTTATATGCACGGTGTTTTTCTTAACCTGAGAAACAACAAGGCCTTAAGCCTTATTGCTGGAGAACTTGGGGATCCAAAGGAAGTTGATGATTTTATTCTTAGAATAGTGGATATCAAAGTAGCTCATGTGAAGATCGAGGCTGACTTGACTAAGCCTCTCCTATCTGTTGTGGAAGTTGAAAGAGAAAATGGTGAAATTATCAACGTAGAGGTTACTTATCCTTGGTTGCCTCCTACTTGTCCACTATGAAATGAAATTGGTCATGTAAGTAGAAACTGCCATTTAACTACTCCTACATGGGTGCCAAAAAACTCTCAAAACTTGAAGGATAAATCAACACTAAAAGATAAAGGAAAGTTGGCAGAGGACCCTCTAGTCGTTGCTCATGGTTTGGCAGCTTCTACAAGTACAAAGACAGCTCTTCCCACAACTGTAGAGGCAGCTCCTTCGAGTGAAGAGGCAGCCCCCTCCTCTACCAATATTCCACCTGAAAGCCAACCTCAAGCCACTGAATCAGGGCAGCCTCAGCCTCCCTCAGAATCTATGGGTTTAATGCCACAAGCTGAAAACCTATCTAAAACAACACCAAGTATTTTATCCCAACTATCAGCTATCCAAAGCCTACCTTTCTCTAGTAAACCTACTACCAAATCCCCAGTTTATCCCTTATCTATCTCAAACCCCTTCTCTGTTTTATCTCCTTCCACTACATCACTCCATGTATCCCCAAACCCAAACCAGAATCCTCCCCTTCCTTCTTGTAATACCATCATTCCACAAAACCAATCACCAACCAAAAAACCCCCCTCCCTCCACCCAAAATAGTAACCCTTTACCAAACTCTACCATCCTGGGAAATTCCCTCACCCCTGGGGTCTTCCCGAACCTACACTAAGCTTTGGTTACCCCCTCCCTTTTTGGTCCACATGTATATGTCTAATTTCTTCTGGAATATTCGAGGTCTTAATGATCAAGAGAAGCAAAAATCTATTTTCGATTGGTTAAGTCTTCACAGGCCTATCGTAGGAGCTTTTTTGGAAACCCATGTCAAAGAGAATAATATGAACCAAGTGCTAGCCGCCATCTGTCCAGGTTGGGCATATGTTACAAATTACTCTCATGATGAGGATGGAAGAATCATCATTGTCTACAAGCATCCTGCTTTAGTTGTCCATGTTCACCAATCAAAACAAGTAACGACATGTGAGGTGTCAATAGCTGGAGGTCACATATACTACTTAACAGCTATCTACACCTCAAATTCTCAAGAGGAGAGATCTGACCTTTGGGTAGAGTTAATTCAATTGCAGCAAAGTCTTCATCTTGAGAATAGTCCATGGGTGATTGGAGGAGATTTTAATGAAATCACACACCATGCAAAGCATTCCATCCCTACTGTAAACCACCTTACTTCCATAATGCTTGAACTTAGGTACACCCTCCTTCAGCTTGAAGTGTTTGATATGCGCTATCAAGGCCCTCCCTATACATGGTCTAATAAGCATATTTCAAGGCCTATAGCAAAGAAGCTGGATAGGCTAATGGTGAACATCATTGGCTTACAGCTTACCAGGATAGCTTTGCTCATTTTCTCCCTCCTGAAATATCTGACCACACACCCTGCCTTTTATCCCTATATTGTCCCCTCCCCTCAGTTGAAAATAAACCATTTAAATTCTTCAATTTCCTTACATCTCACCCTGACTTTCAGTCCATGGTAGTAGCTGCTTAGAATCAGGCTGGAAGTTCTTGTCACTTGCAACCATGTTTAGCTTCCCTGAGTGCAAACAGAAACACAAAGTAAGAGAGCTAAAAACGTTGAGCAAAAACAACTTCGCTAATATTCAGGTCCAAGTGACTAGACCTAACAATCTGCTTAAATTTGCGCAGGTACAAGCCCTCAACTGTCCTACCGAAGCTAACTTTCAAATCTCAAAGGAGCTACAAGCTAAATGGGAATTTCATAGGAGAATAGAAGAAGCTTACTACAGAAAAAGATCTCGAATCTAGTGGCTTCGAGAAGGTGACCAGAACACTTCCTATTTTCGTAGAGCAACACAGACTAGAAATGCAACAAATGCTATTAGAATGTTTACTCTACCTTCTGGTCAAGTTATCTCTGATCCTTGTGAAATGAGCATACACGCGGTCCAGCACTTCAACTATCTCCTTTCTCCAGCTATCCTGCCTCCCATATGTCCACCAGGTGCTTGGCTGAAGGACCTCCTCTCCTTCACCTGCTGAGACCAAAGTAAGCAAAGAATGATCAGCCTTCCTACAAATGAGAAAATCTATTCAACTCTTTTCAAGTTGAACAAGAGTAAATCACCAGGACCTGATGGTCTAACACCAGCTTCCTACAGAGGGGTTTGGAATCTTTTTGGTCAAGAATTCATGGAGGGTATCTCTCATTTTTTCCTCTCAGGTTTTATGCCATCTTCCACCAATGCTACAATTCTTACCTTAGTCCCAAAGAAGCCTGGTTCTTCCTTGATCACAGACTACCGTCTTATATCTTGCTGCAACACACTTTAAAAAACTATCTCCAAGCTACTACTAGCAAGGTTGAAACCTCTTCTCCCAGATTTCATCATACCTTCTCAATCTGCTTTTGCTAAGGGACGATTGTTGGTGTAAAATACACTTTTAGCAGCTGATATTGTACATGGCTATCAGAAAGGGAAAGGTCCAAAGAAGATTACCATAAAGATAGACATAGCCAAGGCATTTGACAATGTGCGTTGGGGCTTCATCCTTAACTGTCTGAGAGCAATAGAAGTGTCAAACCAGTACATCAGATGAATTGAAGCTTGTATTTGCACTCCTTATTTTTCAGTAGCCTACAATGGAAACCTGCACGACTATTTCAAAGGAAAACGAGGTCTAAGTCAAGGCGATCTTATTTCCCCTTACTTATTCATAATAGTAATGAATTACCTCTCTAAATTGTTAGATAAAGGTGCAGCACAAGGAGACTTTGGTTAGCATGACAGATGAAAGGACAGAAAAATTACCCATCTATGCTTTGCTGATGACATTCTAATCTTCTCAGATGGATCCCTTGCCTCTTTACAAGCTATGATGTCCATTTTGAAATGGTTTGAGTCTATGTCAGGGCTGGCAATGAGTATTCCTAAAACAAGCCACTCTGCACGAAAAAGCTAACAACATTAGACTGTGCACCTCTTATTCAAAGAGTTAAAAGTAAATTGAATGTTTGGACAACAAATTCACTTTCTTTTGCAGGTAGATTGCAATTACTAAACATAGTGATTGCGGGAATTTCCAATTTATGGTGTTCATCTTTCATCCTACCTAAGAAAGTCACCAAATCAATAGAAGCATTATCAGGTGCCTTCCTATGGAAAGGCACAACGAAAGGCACTCATTCAGCAAGAGTGGCATGGTCTACTGTTATTCTTAGCAAGGAAGAAGGTGGGGATAAAGGAATTAAAGAATTGGAACATTGCATCTGCCCTGAAGTTGATTTGGTTGTTGTTCTTTAAAGAGGGGTCAATATGGGTAGGCCGGTTTACACAGGAGGTCCTAAGAGGTTCTCTTTCAAATTTCTGGGTAGCAAAGCCCAACTCAAAGAACTCATGGTTGGCTAATAAGCTTCTAAAGCTTAGAGAAACAATGTACCATTGGATCTACATGAGAGTAGGTAATGGAGCTACATGCAATTTTTGGAGTGACCACTAGAGTGATTTAGGGAACTTGACATACTTGCTAAAGCCTGAAGGTTCGAGACAAATAGGAATACAATGCAATGCAAAGCTATGTGATCTCTGGAGCAACGAGAACTGGCGCCTCCCACCTGCTAGATTAGAGAATCAAGTGTTAATACAGATGAGACTCAACAATCTGGTGCTAAATCAATCAGAAGACTGCTATGAATGGAGGGTAAATGGTCAAGTAAAAGACAAAATCTCCACAGGTGCTATCTAATCTATGGTTAAGGAACAAAGACCTACTGTCCCTTGGTATAGAATTGTTTGGTGTAAAGGAGGAGTCCCTAAACATGGATTTCTCACTTGGCTTTTTATCTTTAACCGTTGCCCTACAAGAGACAGGATGTTGAACTGGGGATTACAAACAAGCCTTATGTGCCTATTATGTGGATCAGAAGCTGAGACAAGAGACCACTTACTGTTTCAATGCTCGTACTTGTGGGAGATTTGGAAGGAGATGGCGAGAAGATCCAACTTTCCCCCTCATCGTGACTGGAATTATAACTTAGACCAACTTCAAGGACTTCGAGGAGATAAAGCAAGAAAGCGGTTGGTCATGTACGCTTGGCAGGCGTCTATCTACTCAATTTGGAAGGAACGCAATGCTCGACTACACAGGAGACAACACCAATCGGCAGATCTACTGCTCCAACAACTAGACAGGCTGATCTGCGACAAAGCTTTAAGCTTTCGGAAGGAGAATCAGGAACTGGCCTCTCAATTTCTCCAGAAATGGATCTCCACCAAACTAGACTCAACGACGACATGAGGGCTCTCGCCAAGAAGACTACTGAAGATGGAGATCGTGATGTGGTAGATTGGGTAATTAAATCAAGCGATTATGTGAACATAATTGCCTAACCGATTTTTTTGTTCACTTTCAACTAGGGCTTGGTTCAAACTAAACTCTTTGGTTCGTTCTTTTATTACCTTTTGGACTCTTACTGGCTTTATGCTTTGTAATATTTTCTCTTCCGTTATTTAATTAGAATACCTTTTAACACAAAAACATTAGTAAATAAGTGTGATTTCATAAATGACCTAAAATTGTTGGTCAAATGCAAAACTAACCTTCTCTCTCATCATTTTTCAAAATACCATATTCTACCCTTCTCCATAACTCATATTTACTACCAATGCCATTATTTACATATTATTTAATTAAAAACACAATATTAAAAATACAAACACACCCTCAACTTCTCCAAATATTTACCAAAATGCCATAACAACCTTTAACAATCAAATTCAAGCTCTAAATGCTTCATTCAAGGCTAATATCTTCACATTTTTGCTCAATGTTTGTTGCAAAACCTCATTATCTCTTATGTTCTCTCATTTTCAAACCAAAAAACTCTCAAATTTTCGTTTTAAAAAATTTCAAGTTTTGGAATCTTGTTATTCCAGCGATTTGAGCATAGATAAGGACACAAACAACTCGCTTTTAAGCCATGGGCACTTGGAGAGGCGGAAACAAGCTCAAATTAACTCAAGATAGCTCTAAAGCTTCATTTTTGTTAAAGTTTCAGATCTGCGTTCTGCAGACTTCTCTAGAAGTCTTCTAGTCAACGCAGAGGTTAGTTTTGTAGTTGAAAAATATTTGAGTAAACTTCCGCGGAAGTCTGCATATTTCTTTGATAACAAAAAAAAATTACAGACTTCTATAGCAGTCTACTCTAAAAACAGGTTAATTTTGTAGTTGCCAAAATATTTGACTCTTTGAGCAGACTTCTCTAGAAGACTTCTATAGCAGTCTTCTAGAGAAGTCTGCTCAAAGGTGAGGTTAGTTTTGTAGTTGACCAAAGTTTACTTGCTAGAGTAGACTGCGAAAGAAGTCTGCGCGGGTTAGTTTTGTATTTGACCAAAATCACAAAATATTGAGCTTTTGGAGCAGACTTCTCTAGAAGTCTACGAATTTTTCAAAAAGTGAGTAGACTTCTACAGAAGTTTGCTTATTCAAAGTAGAATTCTAGTGAAGTCTGTAATTATGAGGCGATCAACGCTCCAACAGACTTCTCGAAAGTTCTAATGTAGCAGACTTCTGTAGAAGTCTACTTAAATTACGCAGACTTCTAGAGAAGTCTACTCCAAAAATCAAAGTTTGGTCAATTACAAAACTAACCTAAGTAGACTTCTCCGAGAAGTTTAAAAAGTGAGTAGACTTTTATAGAAGTCTACTCACTTAGTAGACTTCTCGGAGAAGTCTACTAAAAAATTCAATATTTTGTGATTTTGGTCAACTACAAAACTAACCTAAGTAGACTTCTACCGAAGTCTACTCGAAAAGTCAACATTTTGGTCAACTAAAAAAATAACCTCCTTTTTAGTAGACTTCATCTAAAGTCTACTAGAAATAATTCAGAATTACATAACTAACTTAAATGAAGTATACTTTTAGACTTTATTTGAAGTCGACTCTGAGTAGACTTCAAAAGAAACCTACTTTTAGACTTCATTTGAAGTATACTACGAGTAGACTTCTAAAGAAGTCTACTTTTTCTTTTTAGTAGACTGCTAAAGAAGTCTGCTTTACACATAATTTTTGAAGATGTGTATTTGCATGTGTATAAAAACTTTTGATTATCTTGATCGCTAATAACTTTAAATGTTTATTTCTTGTAGAGATGGTGAACTTGCCGGTTGTTTATGGTGCATGGAATTTTGTTGTGGATACTCGCAAAGGAGGGATAATGTTCTTTTTGAGTGATGGTTGTACCCATGGTGAACTTGTCGAAATGGCACAAGATGATTACAAGCTGGGGAAGCGGAGCTTTGTTGAATTATCTTACTCTCTACCGGATTCAGTGTTGCAACAATTAGCTCTAGATACTCCTCCTATGTATATCACAAGTAATAGAAAAGTTCAGAGTTTGATCAAGCTAAGTAGAACGCATGTTGCACGTTTATGTGTTTTGAGTCGATCCGAGATGGATGCTGAGACTTATGAAGATCTGAATAGTGATCATGATGAAGACGCGGATATATGTGGGGATGAACAAACAAATGTAGGTTCAGATGATGCAGATATATGTGGGGATGAATATTCAGATGTAGGATCGGATAAAGATGTTAAGGCAAATGAAGATAAGGTCGATATTTACACAGATAAAGATGTTAAGGCAAATATTCGGATTTTTCAGATTGGTTTAGTTCTTGGTTTTCATATTCGAGTAAGATGCCCATACGTAATTATCATCAAACCAAAAAGTTACATTGAATCTCCCCTGATAAAGATCTTTAGAGGCATATGAATCTTAAGATCATATTAGTACTACTACGAATAAAGTAACATCTCAAGTCTCAACAACTCATATGTTTAAGCCATTCAGGTGATGCATACATCCAATGAAAATGACACTTCAAGCAAAGCAGCATTATCAAACTTACAAATATACAACCAAATCAACCACCACAACACTGTTAAATCAATGACTAATCTTTATCCAACATCTGATTCTCCACTTGAATTCAACAAATCACTTATATTACTTAAAAGATTCTAAAATCAAGATCCATCATCTGATTCATAAGAAATATGCAGTTCATGTACAATGGAAATTTGAAAAGAGAACAAGAAGCACCCTGACTTTTGCCGATCAGAAGAATGTACATCAATGGGATTCCACCACCCTAACTTCTCTTGCTTTCGCGCTTCGACTGCTCCTGCAATTTGTTGCATAGCTTATGTTATTACTCGGCGAGAGGTTCTTGTTACACGTAAAAGTAAAGGCTAATGCTAACGGTGAGCCAAAATCTACTACTAAGGATAAAAAGCACAAAAAAGTAATGGTTGCGTCTCTAAAACCATTGAAACTAGCTACAATAGTCTTGTCAAATTGCAGGGAGCAATAGTTCAAAAATATGAGGATCAGGTGAAATTTCCTTACCAGTTCTTGTTGAAGTTTGTTGTTCAGATGAATTGCGGAGTTCTTTTCCTCAGTGAGCCTTATGATGAGAGCTCTCACCTGAAAATAACACAAGCCGTTAAGCATCAAACCTACTGCATGTTATAGGAATTACCACTTTTCTGCCATCTAACTTCCATAGTAAAGTTTTGCTAATTATTAGCTAGTGGGTTCATTGCAGATGCATAACTGATTAGAAAAAAGCTAAAAAACAGCAGAGGAAACCATATTCCTTTAGACCACAAACACCACAATATTTACATACAAACTCTACCACTGCTAGAACATTGGTCACAACTAACAAAACAAGGTAAATAGTATTTTGGTAATAGACCTAAAGATGATTCATGGGCTAATAGGTTTAGAAATTAGGTGTTAAATAAGTGAGCCTATTAGTTGCTAAACTGGAATGATTTTTAATTAAACAAAAACACTAAAAACTCCAAAAAGACCTGACAGAAAGATAATTCCATATTTTTGGATAGTGAACCAGTGTCATGTAATGATATAATACTCGTACACTTTCTGATTCCGAGCAGCTCTGCTTCTTGAAAGCATTATATAAAAGAATATAAGGTTCACTAGAGTACCTCGGCTGAGTTATCCTGAGGTTCAAGCCTGTTGGTTGTGTTGGGATGGATCAGGACCTAGACGACCAGCTGAGCTAACTGAACGGGGAAGGGATGTTGTTGACTGAATCGAGGAGGACACGATGATAGGAGTATCAAAAGACTGTGTCGCATGGATTATTGGAGCACTAGAAGGCCTTGATATAGATGTTGTTGTTATTGTTGCTGCTTGTTTCGGCGTAGAGACCTTTTGCATATCACCTTTGAGACGAACGGTTCGCGACTGGATATCTAAAGATGGCTGCGCTACTGAACTTGATTAAGGTAATCCAGTTGCTGACATTACTTTCCTGTTTGGAATAGCGTCTGCGTTTGAGATGCTCTTTTTCTCCGGTTTTGTCTGAGTTAAGATGAAGGATTTTTGCGACACTTCTGGGAGAAGAAAGTACAACAGTGCTTTTCTCTTTAGGTCGGTCCATGTCAAGCGGGTTCACAGAGGTTTGAGACTTGTTAAAATGAATTTGGAAAACAAAAAGCTAACTGCAAAATTTGGAAATGCTTGCATGAAACCAATAATTTAATCAACGATCTTTTAGTTTTCAACATTAGAAACATGAGTTACCAACCTGTCCAGCGGGACTACGATTCCGAGAACTCCCAGGATGGGAGACAACAATCCAATCAGATTCACCAAGGTTGCTCGTCTCGGGAGAATAACTCTGGCTCTTTTGCTCTGTTCCAAGAGCTGAAGGTTGAACTTCTGTTTCACTCGCTAAACTGCAAGCATCAGATGTCACTTTTACTTAGATGGTTATTTCCTCTGCAAATCATAAGGTGTCCTATCATCAGGACTCGGAACAGATCTTTCCGGAGTAATTGATCGGACGGAAATGATTTTTCGGCAATTGAATCAGGAAGAGAACGAGATGAGGAGAGAGAGAGAGGTAGTGACTAAAGGGTAAAGAGAAGGGACTCCATCATCTTTAACTTCTTGCTTTGGCTCTCTCGTCAATTGTTGTTGGTGGCGGCTTCTTTTCACCATCTTTTCTTGGTTCAATTTTGCCCTGTCTATGGCAGAGAAATAGACGATGGAAGAAGCTGAAGAGATAGATCTGAAATGAAGTCAGAAGAGGAGGGGCGTAGATTCGGCTAGTGTTTTCTTTTTTTCCTTTTTTTAACAATAGAATTTTATGGATTTTACTAGGGTTTTTAGTGAAAAAACTCCTCAAAAAATTATCAATCGTAAAAAACCCCTCAATTAAAGATTTAACGAAAAAACTCCTCAATGTTAATTTCGTTAATATTTTAAACCCTCCGTCAACTTTATCGTCAAAAAAATCAAACGGAACCGTTATATCAAAACGCTGCGTTTTAACTAGTACAAAAACGTCGTTTTTAGTTTATATGTGTAAATTAATTAGGTTATTAGTGAAAAATCTCTCAAAAAATATCAATCGTGAAAAAACTCCTCAATTAAAAATTTAACAAAAAAATCTCTCAATGTTAACTCCGTTAATATTTTAAACCCTCCATCAACTTTGCCGTCAAAAAATTTAATTGGAACCGTTATATCAAAACGCTGCGTTTTAACTAGTACAAAATAACGTCGTTTTTAGCTTATATGTGTAAACTAATTAATTTAAAAAAGCAGAAAAAATGAACACAACGCTCGAACCCGCGATCCTTATAACTAAACTAATGCTTACCAACATAGTTGGCCGTCACTCATTGAAATTCTAAGCCGAGACAATAAATATAAACATTTTTTAAAATCATTCCATCAAAAAACCTATACAATAAACAATTTATTATCTAGTTTATCATGATCTTTAACCCGTTTCCATCGAGTGTTGTGTTCATTTTACAATAAGTTATACAATAAGCAAGTTGCGGGTTCGAGTGTTGTGTTCATTTTTTCTGTTTTTAAAATTAATTAGTTTACACATATAAACTAAAAACGAAGTTGTTTTGTACTATTTAAAACGCAACGTTTTGATATAACGGTTCCGTTTAAATTTTTTGACGACAAAGTTGATGGAGGGTTTAAAATATTAACAGAGTTAACATTGAGGGATTTTTTTGTTAAATCTTTAATTGAGAGGTTTTTCACGATTGATATTTTTTAGGGGTTTTTTCACTAATAACCTAATTGATTTACACATATAAACTAAAAACGACGTCGTTTTGTACTAGTTAAAACGCAGTGTTTTGATATAACGGTTCCGTTTGATTTTTTTGACGATAAAGTTGACGGAGGGTTTAAAATATTAACGGAATTAACATTGAGGGGTTTTTTCGTTAAATCTTTAATTGAGGAGTTTTTGTACGATTGATATTTTTTGAGGAGTTTTTTCACTAAAACCCCATTTTACTATGTGAAACCTATATATATATGTCAACTAAATTTTAGGGTTAGTAAAAACCTAAGTAGACTTCGAAACAAAGTCTACACATTTAAACTTAAGTAGACTTCGCATGAAGTCTGACATCGAGCGAGAAAATAAATTTTAGGCGGGAAATACTTTTTATTTCGGCGGAAAAGTACCTTTTACCAAAAATTTGAGCAGGAAAATGAAATTTGTAACTGCAGACTTCAAAAGAAGTCTACTTAGTAGACTTTTTTGTGAAGTCTATTAAAAAAAACACGAAAATTATAAATTTTAGTCGAATCCTTAATAAAATTACTTTATAAATGTCTGTAATATTCGTAATTAAACTTGTCTGTGCTAATTTGATATTTATAACCAACAAATTTTGAGTTCTAAAGTCAATCCTTAAAGTTTAGATCAAACTCTCAGCAACAAATCATGTACCTTTGTTTCCTCCCCCCAAACCATAAACCCTAAACTCTAACATAATTGATCTTAATTGCTTTAAATTGACTTAATTTTATGAAATTTTAATTTATATACCTTGTAATTGATAAGATTTAATTTTTGGATATATATTTTTACTCAGTTATTTTTTCTAATTTTTTAATTTAAAAAAAATGTTTAATTACATATGTTGACTATGCATGTGTTGTTTCTAACCCAATTGATCTTAGTTGCTTTAATTTGACTTACTTTTATGAAATGTTAATTTATAAGCCTTGTAATTGATTATATTTAATTTATGGATATACATATTTACTCAAATTATTTTTTCCTAATTTTTAATTTAAAAACAAGGTTTAATTACAGATGCAGACTTCTTCAGAAATCTACATCCTTAAACCTAAGTAGACTTCAAATAAAGTATGACATCGAGAGGGAAAATAAATTTTAAGCGGGAAATTCGGCGGGAAAGTAATTTTTCCAAAATTTTGAGTGGGAAAAATGAAATTTGTAACTGCAGACTTCAAAAGAAGTATACTTAGTAGACTTTTTGTGAAGTCTTCTAAAACAGAAACACAACAAAACTATAATTTTTAGTTGAATCCTTAATAAAATTACTTTGTTAATGTTTGTAATATTCGTAATTAAACTTGTTTGTACTAATTTAACATTTATAATAAACAAATTTTGAGTTATAAAGTTAACCCTTAAAGTTTAGACCAAAACTCTCAACAACAAACCGTGCATATTTTTCCCCAAGTGCTAAACCCTAAACCCTAAACTCTAAACTAATTGATCTTAGTTGCTTTAATTTGACTTAATTTTATGAAATTTTAATTTCTATACCTTGTAATTGATAAGCTTTTATTTATGGATATATATTTTTACTCAAATTATTTTTCTAATTTTTTTAATTTAAAAACAATGTTTAATTACAGATGCACACTTTCAGATGCATGTGTTGTTTCTAACCTAATTGATATTAGTTGCATTGATTTGATTTAATTTTATGAAAATTTTAATTTATATACCTTGTAATTGATTGATTTAACTTATGGATATACATTTTTACTCAAATTACTTTTTTCAAATTTTTTAATTTAAAAACAAGGTTTAATTACATATGCAAACTTCTAAAGAAGTCTGCATCGGATGCATGTGTTGTTTTTTTGTCATCGTAGCCTAGTGGCAAACAGTTCCTCTCACAGAGGCAAGTGCAGGGTTCGAACCCTGGTTAGGTGAGATGGATGCAGAGGTGGTGCAACCACTGGCCCACTTGCTCCTCTCGATGCATGTGTTGTTTATATCCTAATTTATATTAATTGCTTTAAATTGTCTTAATTTTAAGAAATTTTAATTTATATACCTTCTAATTGATAAGATTTAATATATGAATATACATTTTTACTCAAATTATTTTTTTCAAATTTTTTAATTTAATAATAAGGTTTAATTACAGATGCATACTTCTAAAGAAGTCTGAAAATAAAGTCGAAGAAATCTGTAAATGAAATTTACTAATCTCTAGAGGATATAAGGGTAATTGTACATTTTATTTTTTTTGTTTGTTCATAATTTTCCTACCCGAAAATTAATTTTGTCTAAAAATATATGTTTTAAGTTATTTTTATTTTTAAATATTTGTTTTAGGTTTGTTTATAAATTCCTCCGGTAAATATGGCAATTTTAAAAATTGCAGTAATGGACCATGGATCTAGCTAATCTACTTCTAGACTTATGAGGGAGAATAGCTGAGAATAATATCTGAATTGGGCCTTTAAAATGCCTTACGTCATCAAGAAATCCAAAATCTGAAAAAGTATGTGGCTGTGTGGAAACCAGAGGTTGGCGCGTGTGTGCCTTATCTGCTTCTTTCTCTCTTTCTTTTCAAGTGGTTATTATAGGCTCTATGTGTAATCTCACTTGTCATCCTCCTCCATAACATCAAAGCCCCAAACCCTAAAAAACCCTTCTTCAAGTTTTCGATGACTACATCAATGGCGTCTTCATCCCTTTCGCCTGCTACTCAGGTTCCCACTCTCTATCATTCGAAATCAAAATCAATTTTTTTCTTTCCTTGGTTGTCTGATGTTCCATTCTCCAGTTTTAGCTTGATCGATGTTACAATTGGGTCTTTCTGTGCCGGAATTAGACAGATTCAGTAACTGGGTTTTGTGAATTTTTGATGTTTTGGGGAGTAGCTGGGTTCGAGCAGAAGCGCTATGTTGGCAATGTCGCGTGGGTTGTTTGTGAAGCCAACGAGGACGAATCATGAAATGGTTAGAAAGGAGAAGATTGGTTTGAGGATTGCTTGTCAAGCTTCGAGTATTCCAGCAGACAGAGTTCCAGATATGGAGAAGAGAAAACTGTTGAATCTTCTTCTTGTTGGGGCTATTTCTCTCCCTAGTGGTTTCATGCTTGTCCCTTACGCTACCTTCTTTGCTCCTCCTGGGTCAGTCTCCCTCTCTCTCTGTAGTTTGATTCCAGTTTAGCTCTTAATACTTTTTCGTTAGAATGAATTAGAGAGAAAATGTGGAGATCCCTTTGTATTTTGTTTTGTTATGATCAAGTTTGAATTTGCTCTGAGTGTTATTAGCTTATGGTTCTGTGATTCAGGCCAATGTAGTTATGAAGAGGATGATTTTTTTTTGGTGGGGCAATGAGACTCTTAAGAGTTGATATCTGATGATTGATTGCATTGACGAGTAATCTCGAGACTCTTTGTTTCGGTGAAGTTTTTTTTTTTATTTTTGCTCTGTGTGTTGTGAGCTTTTGGTTTTGATCCAATCCAATGTGTAGTTATGAACAATTGGAGAGGGATTATTTGGTGTTAGTAATTGAGATGTGAGACCAATGAGACTTTACAGAGAGTTTCTTTTTAGGTCATCGTTCTTGGTTTTAATCTCTACGTTTCTTTTCAAAAAAATGCAGATCCGGGGGTGCAGGTGGTGGTACTCCAGCCAAGGATGCACTTGGAAACGATGTAATTGCAACTGAATGGCTTAAGACTCATGGTGCCGGTGATCGAACTCTTACCCAGGGACTTAAGGTAAAAAATATCTATTTGTACTATTAGAACATGAAGTATTAATTTAGGCAATGAAGCAGTAGTTAAAGATCTAAATAAAGAATTCTCGGATTATGTTGTTATAGGGAGATCCAACTTACCTAGTTGTGGAGAATGACAAGACCCTGGCGACATACGGTATAAACGCAGTGTGCACTCATCTTGGATGTGTTGTGCCATGGAACAAAGCTGAGAATAAGTTTCTATGTCCTTGCCATGGATCACAATACAACGCACAAGGCAGAGTCGTTAGGGGTCCAGCACCACTGGTAAGCCAAATACATGTAAACTCACTTTCTACAAATCTCTCCAAAGGTAACTTTCTAAAGTACAACTTAATTTCATGAAACAGTCGCTGGCCTTGGCTCACGCGGATATGGATGATAGTGGGAAGGTTGTTTTTGTTCCATGGGTTGAAACTGACTTCAGGACTGGTGATGCTCCATGGTGGGCTTAAAACTCTACAACAAGGAACAAAAAAAAGAAGATGAAGAAGAAAAGTCGAGTCTTTTTGTGTAATACTTGTTGGAATGTTATTAACTTTATTATAATGTAAAAACTGTTTAATAATCATACATTTTCTGGCGTTATTATGTGAATTCTTGCCTCTTATATTATTATCATGTTCATTCACTTCTCAAGTTTCATGTTTATCTCCACTCTAAAAACCCCAAGCTTTTGGGCGAAATTAGATTTGGTTTGCTGACAATGACATCACATAAAAAATAGCTACATGTATATATATTTAGTGTTAGCTAAAGCTACGTACTTTGTAATTATATAGACATGTGCAGGAAAATTTGCAAACGGCCCGTATAGCTCAGTGGTAGAGCGTCAGTCTTGTAAACTGAAGGTCCGTAGTTCGACCCTGCGTGTGGGCAACTTTATTGTTTTCTCTGGTAGAAGGTCAGTTCTGTGTAAGCTTCTAGTATTTATAGGTTCTATAAATATTTAGTTCGGTTTATCTTGATTTTTTTTATTTCGTAATTTCCAGATAAAATAAGAATTCGCATTTACTTCTAAAAAATAATTTTTTTCAAATATTGAAAAGACAGTAACTATTGCATATAAAATATTAAACGATATAATAAATCATCATATTAAAAAATATAAATATATTAATACACTATAAAAATATATTAAATATATTATACATAATAAAGAAAGTTTTAATCTCAAATTTGATTGGAATCAGGAAAATTTATTGGGTTTTATGGTTTCTACATAACAAAATCGAAGGAGAAATTATTCCATAAAAGTATACCATTTTAATACCCTCATTTTTCATGTGTCATGAATAATACATCGACTATTTTCTTTGTTCAATTTAAGTCACATACATTTAACTATATACTCTTCTAAAGTAAAGCCATTAAAAATTCCGTCAAGTATTTATTTTTTAATTAAAAAAATAATATTTATGATTATATCATACTAAATTTTTCAAAAATATAAAATACTCAAAAAAATTTCTTAAATTCGGAAAATATGAAAGATCTGATAAAATATTAAAATTTATGAATTAAAATTATAAAATATCAAGCAGATTGTCTTGCTCGAGGGTCCCGTGTTATTTTCTCTGATTATATTTTTGTAGATTCTCATCCTCCGATTTGGACAGCCAATGTCGGAGGGACTTTCTGATTAATGTGTGGTTGACAAAAAAAATTGTAAAATATTTTAAAAAAACAATTTAAATCGTACCAAAAATTAAAATAAAACTAAAAATTCCAAAACAGTTAAAAGTTTTAAAAAAAATATTTAATTTGAAATGAAAGATGCTAATGTGTAGAAAATTTTAGAGGTTGTAAATGCTCCTCTTTTAATACATAAAAACACAAAAATAACATAAAAAATGCAAGTTGTCTTATTTTGACAACTTAAGATACAATTGCGTTTGACAAAGAAAAATTTACATAAAAATGCAAAAAAATAATATATTTTTAAATTCCATATTTTTCGTTTGGTTTTTCAGTTTTTTTTCACTCCTAATGTTAACTACCATTCTATATGGTGTAGGTTTTTTGCAAAACATAAGCGATTATTAAAAGATGACAGTGTGAAGTTTATATTTTGGCTTCCCTTTATACTTTTTGTTAACATATTTTCGCTCAAATATGTTATTGTCCTTTTTAAATAAGAAAAAAGTGTATTCAATACGTTACATAGTTGTAAGAGATAGTAACTCCCATATGGTGGTGGCTCACCACTCTAAGAACATCTCCAATGTATATCTCTATATTTTCTTCTAAAATAGAGGAACTCTATTATAGAGGTAGATTTGCTCCAATGTATGACTCTATAATAGAATTCATCTATTTTAGAGAAAAATATAGAGATATAGAATGGGTTGAAGATGGTCTAAAAATTTTGTTTTTCGCCGGTTAAATAGTTGGTTAATACATTATGACTGCGTAAATTAAAATATTGCGTTTATTGCGTTTAACAAAAAAATTAAAATATTGCGTTTATTTGAAATTGATGTTATAGGATCTTGTTTACTTAAATAATTTAAATTAGTATAGTATTATTAAATTTTCTTAAAAATTAATATCTTAGAACTAAAAACAAAATTAAGTTTTGTTTGTTGAAATCGATGGAACCGATCATTTTTTTATTGACCTCAATTCATTGCCACAAAACCCAACAACATCTCTCCACCAACAATGACACAATCGTAAGAAAATCTCTCTCTATCTCCTATTTTTGCCCGTTTTTACAAGTTATTACCTCGAGTTTTCTGGCTAATATCTTAAAACACATTTCTCTAACATTCCTTAGTTTCTGAAT
This sequence comes from Anastatica hierochuntica, assembly GCA_900406275.1. Lineage (NCBI taxonomy): Eukaryota > Viridiplantae > Streptophyta > Magnoliopsida > Brassicales > Brassicaceae > Anastatica > Anastatica hierochuntica. Next base: position 6,845 of record OVAN01000876.1, on the reverse strand, counting down.
CTACCCTCATCGGGTCTCCACGAGGCCAAGAAAGGACCGCTTTCTCAGCTTCTCGGAGCCTCATCAATCTCCAGTTTTTCACGCCTTGCTTCCTCCACACGTAACCTAAAATCGAAACCTAACCCTAATGGATTCCACCGAGCTAAAACGTGTGTTCCAAATGTTCGACAAGGACGGAGATGAACGGATCACGAAGAAAGAGCTATACGAGTCATTAACGAACCTTGGGATCATTGTACCCGAAAACGAACTAATGCAAATGATTGAGAAGATCGATGCTAATGGTGATGGTTGTGTTGACATTGAAGAGTTCAGAGAGCTTTATAAGATGATAATGGTGGAAGACGAGGACGAAGTAAGAGAAGAAGATATGAAGGAAGCCTTCAACGTTTTCGATCGGAATGGAGATGGGTTTATTACGGTGGACGAATTAAAAACGGTTTTGTCTTCCTTGGGGCTCAAGCAAGGTAAGACCTTGGAGGAATGTAGGAAGATGATAATACAAGTGGATGTTGATGGTGATGGTAGAGTTAATTACATGGAGTTTAGACAAATGATGATAAAGGGTCGCCTCTTTACCTGATGCTTGCCATTATTATTATTTTCTCATAACTTTTTTGTTTTTATTTTTGGTTAAATTATTTAATCATTTTCTCTTGCCGTCTAGAATAAAATACACATTTTCACACTTAATTGTATCCAGATTTGAGAGCACATTGTAAAAATGTACAAGTGTGTGTGTGTGCGTGTTTTATGTGATGAATAACGTTTTGTCAAACATTAAGTTTGTTTATTATTTCTGTCTTTTTTGTTTTATATTAATTCTGAATTCCCGATTGTGTGATCATATTTAGAAACAACGTCTTGCTCCTAAACCTTGAAAATTTTCAAACTTTTTTTTAATGTTATGAATTATTATTATTGTTATTACAAATTTGAGAACCAACTACATGGACAATTCTTTACCGGACAAATCTTTTCGTTCCATCTACTGCATCACAAGATGAACGGTTCTTGCTTGCACCACGCTGAAGATTTCCTATAAATCTGTCTCCATTAATCTGCAATTAACTCTCGTATCTTAAGAGAATCGTTCCTCTGACTTCTTGGTGTAGAAAAATTAATTAACCACTAGACCAAATTATTTTGTAACTAAATCTTGGGTGAATTTGCAAGATGTCAAAAAAAGAAAACAATTAGTTTTTACTTTTTTTGGTTGGAGAAAAAAAATTAATAGAATATTAGGAAGTTTTACAAAAATACCCCAAACTATAAACATAAAAAAAGAAGGGTTAAGAGGGATAAATTATTTTTTTTTTTGGAGTTGTTACAAAACCTAATTAATCATTTTTTTTTATACCTCACCTAATTTTCCCCTAAATCTTTTCGGTATATGATACATCAGAAGGTCTTGTAACATACATTCCCCTTATGATATAAATACATAAAATAAACTTCCTCTTTATACGAAAATTTAATGTAATTTGTGTTTTTGACCATTTTTATTATGAACTTATTTTTTAAGATTAATTTTATTAATGTTATTTTAATGTAAAAATAGGTAAACTAAGTAAAAGTTAGTATTATAGTTTGTTAAACCTTGTGAAAAAATATAAAGAGTTACTGATGAGAAACGTAATTACATTTTTTGCACCAAGAAAAAATAGAAACCTAACAATGGAGTGATATTGAATTGTGTTTTTAATGTATTTTCAGCATGGTGCAACCGATGATCGTTTGTCTTAGTGATATGATGCAACAGATGGAATAGAAAAAATTTCTGATGAAGAATTGTCCTTATAGTTGTTTCTCAAAAATTTGTAATATCAATTGTAATAATTCATATTATAAAAAAACTGTGGAGTGGTATTGAATTGTGTTTTTAATGTAATTAAAATTGAAAGTATTCTATCATATTTTATTGTATTTTTGACAATGTATTTACAAGTATTTTAGTGGATTTGATTATAATTTTGATTGATTTATATGTAATTTCAAAGAGTTGGCTGTGAAATCAAATATGGTTTTACTGCTGATGTTTCGATGTTGTAGTTGGACATTACTGAAGTTTTTGTGGCTTTTCATGTCAAACACTCCCAAGTTTGGTTTTGAAACACACTATTGTACTTTTGTTTCGAAGTTTTCCTCCTTTTACATTGCATGTTATAGCAGCCTGAATGAGTTGTAGTTGTTGTGAGATGATAAAACATGAATAATCTCACGTTATGAGATCAAAAGTATTTTAAATCAAGATGTCAGATGTGTAACTTAGAAACTAGTTCTTGTGAAAATGACCAAAATGTCAACAATTCCTTATACGAAGGATATGCGATATTGTTATGCTAGCTAAAATAATCTTTTAGTATCTCAATATTGTTATACATATCTCACTAGTTATCATAACTACCAAGCTTGTATAGAAGTATATATAAGGCCTTATATCTCTGATTCTTCTCTTTAATGAAATATTGATTCATTCAATCATAAATGGTATAAGAGCTTTTCTAAATTTTAGGATCTCTCAAACACAAAAGATAAATTTCTCTTCATCGATCATGTCTACCTCCACTATTATCATCAATCTGAATGACACAACCAATCCTCTTTTCACTTTGAACATGGTTGGTGCTACCACATTATCATCTCTCAATTACCTTACCATGAGCGTTCAAGTCACCAAATTGCTCAGTGGTTATGATCTCGTCAAGTACATCGATGGTACTTCTCCACCTTTGGCCACTGTGTTTGTAGACAATAATGAAGTTCTGAATCTTGCTATGCTTTTTTCGCAGCGATATGACTGTTTAATATACAATGCTTTACTTGGTGCCAATGATACACCTCCGCAACCTTTGATCGCTACTGCCAATACGTCTCTTGATGCTTGGACTATCCTTGCTTCTACTTATGCTAAACCCACCAAAGCTCACAACAAGCAGCTTAAACAACAACTTAAACTGTGTGTCAAAGGTGATCGCTCAATTGATGATTATATGAGAGCTAATTCATACAAAAGCTGATGGCTTAGCCTTACTGGGAACTCTGATGGACCATGAAGATCTTACTGATATCATCCTCGACAAATTGATACATGACTATCGTACAATCACTGAATATGTTCAAAATAGCGATATTCCAATTACTTTTGCAAAACTTCATGAGAAAATTTTGAACCGTGAGAACTCGATTCTATCTGCTGCTCCTGCACTCTCTCCTCTGCCAGTATCTGCGTATTTTTTTCAACACAAAACCTATACTTAGAAGCCATCGACTCAACAGTCTTTGTAGCAAAACACGTACTCGAACAACAACAACAACAATTGATTTAATCGTGTATTTAAACCTTACCTTGGTAAATGTCAAGCTTGCGGTGTTAAAGGTCACAATGCACAACGTTGTTCTCATTTTTGCCTCGTTAATCAATAGTCGATTCTCTCTCAGTCACCTTCAGCACCGCAATTATGGTCTCCTCAAGCTTACAATGCTGTTGTTGCCACTCTGGAGTCACAATCTTGGCTTATTGGCTTTGGCGCTTCGCATCATCTTACCTCTAACCTCGCCAATTTATCACTTCATTCTTCATATGTTGGTAATGAAGAAGTTGTAATGGGAAATGGCTCCAACTTACCAATAACTCACACAGGTTCCTCTCTTTTACCATTAGCAAATCTATCTCTTTCTCTAAACAATGTGTTGCATGCTCCTAAAATTGCTAAGAATTTCATCTCCGTGAACAAGTTGTGTGTTGATAATGATATCTCATTTGAGTTCTTTCCTTCTAAATTTCAGGTGAAGGATTTGATCACGAGAGCGCATCTTGCAAAAGAAAAGATGAAGAACGAAGGATATGAGTGTCGTTCGCAAATGATTCTCGGGTTTTTTCTTACACGGCAGTAAAATCGTTAATGCGTATTTGGCATCGAAGGCTATGACACCCTGCTCTTTCGGTTCTATATAATGTTCTTTCCTCTTTTTCGCGTCTTGTTTCAAATAAGAGTACTCATTTTTCTTGCAATTCATGTTCAATAAACAAAAGTCATACACTTCCTTTTTCTTTATAATCTCTTACTTTGTCATCTCACCTTCAAATCATTTTTACTGATGTTTGGATGTCTCCAATATCTTCTATTGATGGTTTCAAATATTACTTAATCCTGGTTGATCATTTCACTCATTATGTGTGGCTTTATCCTCCAAAAAGAAAATATGATGTTAAAGATGTGTTTATTTGATTCACGGCCTTAGCTGGAAATCGTTTCAACAAGAAGATTGTTACACTTTACTCAGACAATGGAGGCGAATATGTAGCAATGACCGATTTTCTTTCCACCAACGACATCTCTCATCTCACTATACCGCCTCACATTGGATCTCTCATTACTGCATGGTATTCTTCTAGCATTTTTTCTTCCAATATTGTGAGGAGTGACAATCGGCAACTATTGTTTATCTTCTTAACCTCTGGTTCTACACCCTCTCCGTATAGATCTTAGGGAAATAGAACTCCATAACTACAGAAGCACATACACAAATTAAGAAAACACCATTGAAACATTACTTAACCTAAGATATCCGAGAATACCAATTTGTAAATAAATCTGAAATTAAACACACAAGCAAGAAACCTAATAAACACATCCATTTATTTGTTCCATAGATTCAAAGAACCAAGAAATCGAAACAAAATAAGATTTTTTTTATTGATTTTTGTGTTTAACCCAGAAAGAAACTGAGAAGAAAGGAGAAACGAAAAATCTTGAAAACAAGAAATGAGTGAGTATCGAGTTTACCTCTGACGGTGAGTGAGAGAGAAACGCCGAAGGTATGGATTGCAACTTCGAGTTTTGCCGGAGACAGAGCTTTTAGGTGGACGGTGTTCTTGCTTTAGTAGGTTTTTCGGAGAAAATCGTGTATAACGAAAAACGGTTTTTGGTTTATATTTATTTTATTTTTGGCTTAAATTAGGGAAATATACTATAGAGATTTACAGAAATTATTTAGATGAAATATTTGGAAATATTCTAAAACAGTTTTTGTTGTTTAGAAATATTAATGAAATATATTTTAATTGTTTTAAAATCTTAATTAATTACACGATTTTAATTATATTGATTTAGCAAATATAAATTTATTAGTTTTTAATTAGTATGGAAATTCAAATTGAAGAGTTTAATAAGATTTTCATTAAATTTTGTCCTAATGGGACAATTTCACAATTGTTTTATACTAATGAGACAATGATATCATTTTTTTTATTCTAATTGTCCTAAATTCCCTAAGATTAATAATATTATAAATCTTAGTTCACCAATTGAACTTATTAAAGATATATTGAGACAAATTCATTCTCAATTTGGCTCTTTTAGCCAAATTTCCCTTCTTTGTTCTTACTATTATTTGATGGATAGACAAAGAATCATCCACAAACTGGTTTACATTGCAATACAATTATGCTTTGTTTGTTCGTCTAGTCTAAGAAAACCAGACGGCTCTTCAACATCTATATAGTTAAACTCTTAAGATATATTAGGGGTTCTGGCACGTAAGAATCAAATTCGCCATTGATTTTTAAAAACAAAACATAATTCATTTAAAAACATAACAAAAAATAATAAATTAAAATCATAAAGCTTCAGTTAAAATCTATTAGCTTGACAGAAATTATTATTTCTGCCAAGCGGTTCTCCCTATAAAAAAATCAGGGTCTCAGCTCCATTGAACCTTCAAACAGGGTTCAGTGGTCGGACCAAGGGTTAATTAATACTTTTACTCCAGGAGGTCGATTTCTCGAAGATGCGCAATTTATTGCAGATTAATGGAGGTAGACTTATAAGAAGTCAGGATCATTCGTCATGCCAGCAGATGAAATGGAAAGATTTATCCGGTGAAGTATTATCTTTGTAGTTGTTTCTCGATAATTTGTAATAGCAGTAGTAATAATTCATACAATTAAAATATATATATATATATATGGATTAACTTATTATCGACAATTTTAAAAGAAACTTACAATTTTAATCTTAAAAATTCATTAAGAAAAGGCTCAAATTTTAGTATACAACTTCTTCGATCAAAAATTTTCTGAAGTAGAATTAGCGTAAAACTGTTTAGTTTAATCATCATTACCCAAATAACTTCAAAAGAAAAATAACTAAATCAAGAAGAGGAAGACAAAAGAAAATCTCAGAAACGCGGGTAACTCTTAAATCGTAGCCAAAGACATTTGATTCCACTAACAATAAACGTTTAAATAACAAAATTTAGACATTGCTTTGACATAGTTAAGCCACAATTTTTTTTTTAAAATAGAGACATAACTGCAACACGGATGTAAACAGTTTTTGAACTAATGGTAAAAATTTTGGACGCAGCCATATAGATAGATAGATAGATAGATAGATAGATAGATAGATAGATAGATAGATAGAATCATAAGCTCTAAAACATCGAGATTTTGAATTATCGAAACCAGGGTCGTTCCGTTCGGATAAGAGGCTTAAAACATTTTTGAAAAATGTGATTTTGATTAAAATTGCGGTAAAATTTCAAACTAAATCTTCTTTTAAATATGATCAAAAACAATTTTATGGACAATTATCCCACACAATTTTTGGAACCAACAATGATACCATTTTTATTTTATTTTTTAAATATCACTAACACTATAATTGATATTGAATTATGAGGAAATTGCCAAAAATAACCTAAAACAAATATTTTTCTAAGGAAGTAACCCAAAACATATTTTTTATACAAAACTAATTTTTGGGGGTAGGGAAATTACATTCAAGGCCCTTATGAACAAAAAAAAAAATAGAAGGGACAATTACCCTTATACCCTCTAG
>OVAN01000875.1:684-48904 GCA_900406275.1 Anastatica hierochuntica | reverse complement strand
TAAAGAAACATAAATATCCTAGGCCAATTTTTTTTTGTAAATTTTAATAATATTTTTAATAAATTACACTTTTCTATTCACGGAAAAATTTAAAATTGAAAAAAGTAAAAATAATGGAAAAATTAAAATAATATTATATATGATAGATTATATGCAAAAGTAAAGATAAAAAAAGTTTCGAATCATGACAGTTTAAAAGAATTATTTGTTTTTTTTTAGTTAATTATCAATTATTGATACATACAACTACTATCATAGAATGTTTCAAATTTAATAACACATATTTATAGCGACAAATTGATAGTTTTTGAAAGAAAGAGGTTTTGTACCTTACAAGTCTGACCGCTGTAATTTTGTTTGTGGTTTTAGATTTGTAAATCTCATTTTATAGTTAAACTACGGTTGCCAATGAAAAGGTTTATTTAACCACAAGGTGTGTCATTCCATGAATTTCTGTCGGTTGAAGACAAGATTAAGGTTTTTTTTACATAGGACACATGTCACATAAAGAAGATAGGACAATCTACCTTTTTAATATATAAATGAAAAAATTTAGGATTTTATTAAATCTTAAGATTTTAAAGAATAATAATAAAAAAATGGTTTAGGGGAAGACAAGAAATGATCAAATATGATCTCTCGAACTTCACGAGAACTTTTGATGGCGTGAGGATTGAGGATCATTTTATAGCCATCTAAGTAAACGGTTATAAAGCGGAGAGGTGCAACTTACTAATAGATGTGATGGTTCAGTGAGTTGGAAAACATTATTTACAAATCGCAACTTTTAGACAAATCGCAACCTTTTTAAACGGAGGACACGTGTCACGAAACCAGAGAAGGTAACTGTACTTTTTTAATATATAAATATAAATTACCAATTTTTTTCTTCTCTATTCAATGTATTTAAATTTCTTTCCTTGACAACAATATTTTAATTTTTTATATATTAAAGAGTTTACCAATTTTAAAAGGGAAAAAGTATATTTTGAATGGAGTATTGGTAATTAACAGGTTGTAGACTTATAACCAAAAGTGGAAATATCTTAGGCTAGAAGAAAATAAATGTGAATAAAATAAGATAATAGAGAAAAGAAAGAAAGAGAGAGGTCGTGGATCTATTTGAATCACTCGAAGGTTCAGAATCAAAACCCTTTTTTTCCTCTTCCCCCGAAGAAAAAAAACCCTTCTCCTCTTGGCGGCTGCGGCCAAAACTATCCTTCTTCTCCTTCTCGTTTCTACCTCTTAAACCCTAGATTCGATCTGGGTTTATCCCTTTCTGTTTAGGGTTCTTATCTCCTTCTTCTTCTTCTTCTTCTTCTTCTTCTTCTTCTCTCTCTTTCTTTTGGTCGCATCCTCTATCCGAGAAGGATCTATCAACGAATCTGTTCTTATGGCTACCGTCGCTCCTTCTGCTGATCGTATCCTCTGTTTATGGTTCTCGATCTGTGCTTTTCTTTTTCATTTCTCGCTTAATTTATGATGTTTGCGTTATTTGGATCTCGAATCGAGTTTCGTTCTTTCTCAGTTCTGTGATTCGAATTTTCATTGGACATTTGGTGTGGGATTTCTTGGAGTAATCGATGAAAATTGATTACATCCCATGGCGGATGAAGTGAACTCGTTATAGATTCGTAGTGTTGAAAATGATTTCTTAAGTTCGTGTACGAATGTCTTTGTCTCCTTGACTCACCTTGTTTGTAGAAACTGGAGATCTGTTGCAGAACCTATCTTTGGATTCACAAGCAAAAGCTTCAGAGATCCCTGAGCCAAACAAGAAGGTATCATTCATGCCTAGTTTTGGTTTGTTTTCTCCTATCTTTGCACTTTCTAACAAGCATAGGTCTGTGGTTATTGGCCTTGTAGACTGCTGTGTACCAATACGGAGGTGTGGATTCACATGGTCAAGTTCCTTCCTATGATCGATCTTTGACACCCATGCTTCCAAGCGATGCTGTCGACCCTTCAGTTTGCTTTGTTCCTAATGCCTACCCTCACTTTTATTTAGGTAGCTTCATTCTAGTGCCTCCTACAGCACAGTCCAGAAACATTTGCTCACAAGTTTTTCACTAATGCTTTAAAAATTAACCTTTCAGGATATGGGAGTAGTCATGAGTGGAATGATTACACAGGTTACTCAAATACTGAGGGTGTTGACATGAATTCTGTAAGTGTGTGCTTAGTTTGTCCAGTTTGTATTTCATTATCTCTGCATCTTGTTTGCTTGACAGTTTTGATTTTTTCCCCCAGGGATTATATGCAGAGAATGGATCTCTTGTGTATCCTCCGAGTTACGGGTATGCAGCATATCCTTATTCGCCCGCAACAAGTCCTGCTCCTCAGGTTGTCGGAGATGGGCAGTTGTATGGTGCGCAGCAGTACCAGTATCCGAACTATTTTCCCAACACAACGAGCAGCGGACCTTTTGCTTCATCTGTTGCTACACCCACCCAAGGGGATCTCTCTGTGAACAAAGCTGGCGGTGTGAAAGTGATACCTGTGGAAAGCAATAATGCTGCTTCTGCAACTGGTATTGCAAAAGGAAACAATGTGTCAGCTCCTGTGAAACCAATTAACCAGACAACGCGTAACACTTCAAGCAATTTGTATGGAAGTGGTGCTCCAGGAGGAGGTTTTCCTGCTGGTTATCAGGATCATAGATATAACTATGAAGGGTATTATCCTCACATGTCATGGTACGATGTCTCTAAGTATTCAAATGTGCAGAGACCTGTTACTGGCAGTGGAGTTGCATCCTCCTATTCCAAGGCTAACGGTGTACCTTCATCGAGGAATCAAAACTACCGCTCGAATTCTCATTACGCGGTATGATCTGTCTAGATTTCATGTACCAGTGGACACATTTTTTTTACATATATTCTTATTCCAACTGTGCTAACTTATTTGTTCAACTTTTTCATATGCAGAGTATGCACCAGCCTGCATCATTGACAGGCTATGGTACAGCTCAGGGATACTACAACAGAGTGTCATCAAATAAGTCATATGGTCAGTATGGTAGCGCGGGTAGATCTGGTATGGGTTATGGTTCTTCTGGCTATGATTCAAGAACCAGTGGAAGAGGATGGGTGAGCACAACAGACAACAAATACAGAAGCTGGGGAAGGGGTAACAACGGTTACTTTTATGGAAATGAGAACAATGTGGATGGTTTGAATGAACTTAACAGGGGACCTAGAGCAAAGGGCACTAAGAACCAGAAGGCAAATATAGAAGATAGCTTAGAGGTTAAAGAACAGACTAGTGAATCAAACGTAACCGAGGCAGGCGAGAAGGATAACACATGTGTGGTTCCTGACAGAGAACAGTACAACAAAGAAGATTTCCCAGTGGATTATGCAGATGCTATGTTCTTTATCATCAAGTCGTACAGTGAAGATGATGTGCACAAGAGTATTAAATATAATGTTTGGGCTAGCACACCAAATGGAAACAAGAAGCTTGCTGCTGCATACCAGGAAGCTCAGCAGAAGCCTGGCGGCTGTCCAGTCTTTCTCTTTTTCTCGGTATGCATATGATCCTGATATTAAATGCCATAGTCTATACTTTTTTTGATGACAATGAGTTTTATACTAAAATTTTTGTCTTCCAGGTCAATGCAAGTGGACAATTTGTTGGTCTTGCTGAAATGACAGGACCAGTTGATTTCAACACAAATGTGGAGTATTGGCAGCAAGATAAGTGGACTGGCTCTTTCCCTCTCAAGTGGCATATTGTGAAGGATGTTCCAAACAGTTTGCTGAAACATATTACGCTTGAGAACAACGAGAACAAACCTGTTACGAACAGCAGAGACACACAGGAGGTAAAGGCATTTTTCACATATCAAAAATGCATGTGTACTAGAGTTTCCCCTCAAGCAATTTTGTTTCCTTATGTTGATGTTTCTTTTGTTTGATAGGTCAAGTTGGAGCAAGGACTAAAGATTGTGAAGATTTTCAAGGAGCATAGCAGTAAGACTTGCATATTGGATGATTTTTCATTCTATGAGGTCCGACAAAAGACGATCTTGGAGAAGAAAGCCAAGCAGCAGCAGACCCAGAAACAGGTAAGAACAGTAAGATAACAATTCTATATATTTCTGTGTGCCCTTGCATATCAAACAGACCAATTCTCAACAGGGAAGTGAGGAGAAGACTACAATGGATGAAAAAAAAGAATCCGCAGCTGCAGATTCGGCTAGCAAGGAAACTCCTTCAGCTGGTAAACCTGCGGGTGAAGTCAAGGTTGGTGAGAATGGGTCTGTTGCTAAACCAGTAGGTGTGGTGGCAAATGGTTGCTAGCTTTAGGAACAATGTTGCTCACGGCTCGAGCATTAAAAACACAACAAGAAGAGAAGGGTTATGAAGAAATCCGATTTTACAGTTTCTCCTCTTGAGAACAAGAAGATTGCCGTGAGCTATGAAGCAAGCATGGAAGGAGATCTAGTGCCTGAGACGGAGTCTGTTTCTTTTCCCTTAGAAGTTATAATCCCCAGTTATTTTTATTCAATCTCATCTTGTTCTTCTCGTATACAATTTTCTTTCTTTCTTTTTAAAATCATTTTCTGTTGTTGATCCTACCCTGTAAAAATGCTCGTATAAGACCTACTAAAAATAGTAGGTAGGATTAGAGAGTTGGTGATAAGAAGCATCAGGGTCGGATTCGTTTTTAGGCAGAAGATTTGGTTTTTTGTTCTTTGTTTGGTTTCAAGACTTTCGACTATGTTCAAGTTCTTTTACAATCTTTGGATTTGATTGTCTTTGGCCTCTTGTCTTGCTTCTTTTGTCATTAGGGTTGGACAAAATACCTGAATCCCCATCGGTTTGTGCAGATTTGTGCAAGTATCTGTATCTGTTGAACCGAATTTTGGGTGTGGATTATTACCATATATCCGAAAAATTTGAAAGCCTAGAAAAATCTCGTGTATTAAATTCGAAAATCCAAAACCTAAATAATATCGAACCAAACCCGAATGTTATCGACGTCGGTTACTCTCTCCAATATTGAAACAATAAATTGTGTGAATTGAAACGTTTTATATTAAAAAACTATTAAAATGTTATAATTATTATGTTATCTGTCAAATCTAATTATTGCTGATCAGCTGAAGAAGCAAATCAAAAGTGGTACTTGTCTGATCTGACGTGGCAAGATAGCTTCTCCAGCAAAGCTTTTAATTTCTCGAGAACTCCGTGATAAACATACACACACCTCTTTTAGTTTCTGTTGGGCAGTGGCTTGAACTTTTGCCAGAACAAAGATCGAAACTTTTTAAAAGTTAACTTGTAGTTTTCAGATTGATTCTTTGGTGGGTTTTCTTGGAAAGCTTTCAACTTTCTTTTGTGCGTAAATGGCGACTGCTCTTCTAAGTAGAATCTGCCGACGATCGTCTTTTCCGATCTCCGGTAATGGATTCAGGATGTTATCGACGACGGTTGAAAACGTTTCAGAAAGTAGTGGGAAATCGATGAATCTATACTCTGCTATCAATCAAGCCCTTCACATCGCCTTAGAAACTGATCCTCGGTAATAAAAACAAGAGTCTCCTCTCGTATGTTTTTTTTTTCCCCTTTTGAATCGATGCTTTTCTTATGAATTTGTTGGTGAATAGGTCGTATGTGTTTGGGGAAGATGTTGGATTCGGTGGTGTGTTTCGATGCACAACAGGATTAGCTGAAAGATTTGGCAAATCTCGAGTTTTCAATACTCCTCTCTGCGAGCAAGGCATTGTTGGCTTTGGCATTGGTTTAGCTGCTATGGTCTTCTTCTTTTATCTCCAAACGCTTCTTTGTATTGTAGTAACATCTCTGTCTTTCTCTTTAGTGACTGATTCTTTTATACAGGGAAATCGAGTTATCGCGGAGATACAATTTGCGGATTACATCTTTCCAGCTTTTGATCAGGTATGTGTATCCAAAGTTATGACTTTTTGAACCACAAAGAAGAGTTTCTCTTTATGGACCTTTTGTGATTTTCTATAGATAGTTAATGAGGCTGCAAAGTTTAGATACCGAAGTGGGAATCAATTCAACTGTGGAGGTAATCTTTCTCCTCTTGTAATGTCTCCTTGGTTTGATACATCAAAGATCCTTTTTTTAGGATTCATTTGTTGTTATTGTGGTTGGAACTTGTAGGGCTTACGATAAGGGCACCATATGGAGCAGTTGGTCACGGTGGACATTACCATTCGCAGTCCCCTGAAGCTTTCTTCTGTCATGTCCCTGGTATCAAAGTAATATCCCCATCTTTGTCTTTGAATTGTAGCTTCATTGCGACAATTCTCGAGCAGTCTATAACTGTTTTGGGAATTTAGGTTGTTATCCCTCGAAGTCCACGGGAAGCTAAGGGACTTTTGTTGTCATCCATCCGTGATCCAAACCCTGTTGTCTTTTTTGAACCAAAGGTACTTCTTTTCGCCTACACCAAAATGCTTCTGTAAAGTATTTCATAGAACCTATTATGAGTCTTTGAGCCTTTTATCTTCTTCATCAGTGGCTGTATCGACAAGCTGTAGAGGATGTCCCGGAGGATGACTATATGATACCTCTATCCGAGGCAGAGGTATATAAGTTCCATCTACAATGTCTGTACTTAGGAGACCGAAAAATCCCATACTCAAAAGACTTACAATTTTTGGTCAGGTTACAAGAGAAGGTTCTGACATAACTCTTGTTGGATGGGGAGCACAACTTACTATCATGGAACAAGCCTGCATCGATGCTGAAAACGTTAGTTTTATATTTCACACTGAACTTATTATGTCTGTGGTGAATCAGATGATCGAAAGAGAATGTTTTTGCAGGAAGGAATATCATGCGAGTTGATAGATCTCAAGACTCTAATCCCGTGGGATAAGGAAATCGTTGAGGCCTCAGTGAGAAAGACCGGCAGACTTCTAGTAAGTTAAGCTTCTCCGACTGAGCAATACCGTCCATATTCACAGCAAATAAATGTGTGTTTACTTGCTTCTGCTACAGGTTAGCCATGAAGCTCCTGTTACAGGAGGCTTTGGGGCTGAGATCTCTGCGACTATCGTTGAGCGTTGCTTCTTGAGGGTAAAAAACAAGTCATATCTGTCTACAACATTAGTTTCTTTGTAACCAACTCGGGTTTCTTTTTTCTTTCTTCTGTAACTGTCTTTTGATTTTGCAGTTAGAAGCACCTGTAAGCAGAGTTTGTGGTCTGGACACTCCTTTTCCTCTAGTGTTTGAACCTTTCTACATGCCAACCAAGAACAAGGCAAGTTTGGTTTCTAGTCTCTTCTTCTCTTCATCATCTCTTACCATATCTGTTTCTAATGCTTCCATTGTTCTCACTTGATGCAGATACTGGATGCAATCAAGTCAACTGTGAATTACTAACCTTCTCTTGTCAATATATTTCATTACTAGGCTTATGAACACTCTCTCTCTGTCTGTCTCTGTCCAAAATGAACCAAATGGACATGTAATGGATATTATATTATCATCACTTTCTGTATCTATGGTTGTTAAAAGTCTCCATCTTTGTTCTCAAACTTGGCTTGTCTATGCTGTTAAACAAGACTTTATAAGCTGCAGCTGCAAATTAAAATTAGTTTGTACTTTAACATATGTGGAAGTGTGAGAATACTACAAAGTAACAGACATGGAAGACATCTTAAACAAAAAAACAACCGAAGAATCGTTTTTGGAATCTTGGTTGTGTATTTACAATGTTCTAATTTGAAACCAAAACACAAGGAGAGAGACCGGTTACTTTGAAGGTCTTTGGTCAGGCGCAAAATTCTCAGCAAGCTTAGCAACTCCAAGAGGGGTAAGACCAACAAACCAAACCGGTGAGTCCTGTGGAAGATAGGACATAAAGATTCAGTTCACGCAGAGATATCAAAACTCCGAGAAAAACGAGGAAAGTAGAATGATGTGGAACATACTATTGCTGGATCTTTCTGAACTCTGTCAGAACCGGGTATATATTCTCAAAAGCTGTGTAGGTTTCCTCTCTCATCTGATAATGCGAGACCTCAGGATTTTTATCAGATGAAAGAAGAGCTAGAGAGAGAGACATAACATGCATTTCTCGGTTGATTATAACAAAACCTAAAGAGATATTACCTTGGCTCCAGTGATTACAATCTTTCCAGAAACAAAAATTAGTAGAACGATCTTTGGTTGTTTCATCCTATAAATCAGCCCTGGAAATAGCTCAGGCTCGTACTGGCAACATCAATGTGAGAGAACATATCAGCTCAGCCTTTTTATCGTAGTGTATACTTATTACAGTTTAACGCAAACAGAATAAAAAGGTTCAAAGTGTTCACATCACTTACACTTGAGAAAGCAGCGTGAGAGTATGCAAGACCTTCAAGTCTTATCGGGAACTTGACATCACAAGAACCTACGATATTCTGAATCTTGAAGTCCTGCAGGAAGTAAGCTTAATATGATTAGTGTAAAGAAACATAACTATGAGAAAATAATATCAGATTGGGATTAAGAGGTTAATAGAAAAGGTACCTTGAACTTTGCAGGAAATCCAAGTTTCTGAACAATTCGAGCATACTAAACAACAAAACATATACTATTAGCATAAGATCATGTAGAGCAAATAGCATATCGTCGATTGTGGAAAAAGCAAAAAAGACGAAACCCAGATTTCTCTAAGTAACTATAAGCAACTCCAAAAGAAAGAAGTTAGAAACACGAAAAAACTACCTTTCTTGCAGCCATCTTTGAAAAGTATTCACTCTTAGCTCCAGTACATACCTAAAATGACGATTAGACGCCAAAATCAGAAGAGAACCCGAATCAAAATATAAATGGACTTTAATTTTAGATTAAAGGAAAAAAAATAAGGGCAACCAAAATGTGCGTAACTAACCATTTTTCCAGAGGCAAAAATCAATGCCGTGGTCTTTGGTTCTCTTATTCTCATGATTACAGCAGCAAAACGCTGTAACACGAAACATAAAAGATCTTTAAAACTGACAGAATACAGTACTAGATAGACACGATCACTTCTTCTTCATGTGTATTCATGACAGTACTCATCTAACCAAGGCCTCTCAGGTAACTAAAAGTAAAATATGAGAAATGATGCAAACCTTGGGATTATATTCAGCATTACGAGCTTGTAAAGCTATAGCTTTAAGATCTAGCTTACAATCCAAGTTCACTGTTGATACAATGTTTCTGAAAACAAAAAACAAATCATCAACAAGGAGCAAAACATACTAAATCGCAATTGACTAAAACAAAACCAACAAAAAAGAACTCACTGAAGAGTGGGAACGATTCCCGAAGGATGCTTGCTAAGGTCAACAGGATTACTCCCTTCCAATACTTGATCAGCCATTCGCCTAAACAAACAAAGTTACACAAAACCAAATCCAAACATCAACTAAACAAAAAAACCTCAAGACAAGATAACAGAACACAAGTAGAAATGCTTTAACAGTACAAAGAAATGGATCCTACAAACAGACCCGATTTAGTTTCATCAATAGCAATCACAAAGCAGTGAAACCCATGACGATGCAGTATGGAAAAGTTACAATCATGTCTGAAAGATTAAAACCCAAAGGAAAAGGTTAGACCTTTAGCTAGCATTTAAAACAGAGACGAACACATTTCCTCAAACCTAAGAAACCCATGAAAGATGCAATAAAAAAAATCATCCTAAAGATTTTACAATCATGTCCGAAACATTAAAAAGGTCAGACCTTTAGGTCGCTGAAACAATAAGGTTCAGACAAGGAATCTAGGGTTTACAGTGAGATTCAGGGGTAAGATTTGTTCCAAAGAAGAATCGAAAATTATTTGAAAACAGGAGTTAGCTTTTTATACAAAGAAATGAGGATCTGAGAGGGAAACAGCGATTTTGTAAATCAAAGCTTATATAAAGGGAAGAGAGAGTAGATTCGTTCTCTCTTATGAAGAGGGAGGTTTCTTTTTAGATCTGTTGGTGTGAGTGTGAGGCTCTCACCGACTTTGCGTTACCAGAGAGCTCTAATACCTATATATAAGTTACCTTAGTTACCCTTGACCATCTTTGTAAGAATGAGGGTATTTTGGGAAAATCAAGTGAAAATTCTACGATGACGGCTTTTGCATTTTATAAGGTGACCGTCCACTCCTAATACGCCATGTGATCATTGGTTAGATAGTATTAGTGAGATATGATATTTTTTCCCAAGTATTTTTTACATTGGTTAAACATATTATATTAATAAAAATGACTATAAACTCCCCAAAAAGGTATACATAGAGATGTTAAAATGGACAATCCATCCCCACTTAGACCCATCCCGTTTAGTTCCATATCCATTAAGATCCATTTAGTTTTAAGGTTTATTAGAATTTGTCCATTTAGACTCATATATTTTACAAGTATCCATTTAGACCTTTTTAAATAACTCATATAAACTTTATATAATTTAATAATATTTATTTAAATTAGTTTGTTCTTATCCATTATACATACGATTCCGTATTTTCCGTTTATAATACGATTATGCGTCTACCCGACCAAAACTTTATTTTACGTTTTTCGTTAAAACGAATTTTACTTTTTCCGCTATAAATGTGATTTCTGTGTTTTCCCGCCAAAAACGCGATTTCCATGTTTTCAACATAAAACGAGATTCTGCGTTTCCCGCCAAAAAACGCGGTTTTGCGTTTGCCCGCCAAAAACGCGGTTCTGCGTTTTCTCGCCAAAATCGCGGTTCTGCGTTTTCTCGCCTAAATCGCGGTTCTGCGTTTTCCCGCCAAAAACGCGGTTCTGCGTTTTCTCGCCAAAATTGCGGTTCTGCATTTTCCCGCTAAAAACGCGGTTCTGCGTTTTCCCGCCAAAATCGCGGTTCTGCGTTTTCCCTCCAAAAAACGTGATTCTGTGTTTTTTAAAAAAAGTTTAAAGTGAAAGAAGCTTTCTCTAGAAGTTTTTTTCCCGTAAAACGAAGGTGTTTCAGAAAGAAAATATAAAAATTATAGTTTTGTTTATATATGGTTTTTCTAGATATTTTTTTTCTGACGTCAGCTATTCTAGATATTTTTTAAATATTATATATATATATATAGATGGGTTTAATAGTGTATCCTTCTATTTATTTTTAAAACCTTTTTATTAAACCGGTTTAAAAGGGTTAACCCATTTAAACCCTTTTAATAAATGAATACACAAGGACTTTTATAAATAAGTAAAAATTCTTGTAAGCCCACAAATTAATACCCATATTAACATCTCTAGATATATATAGATAATACCCATTAAAAAAACCATCATTCATCGATTGATAACTCGTAAAGAGTAGTAAAATGCATATCTCACTAAAGAGACGTGAATGATTTCTAAGGTGAAACCTAACAAAAATCCTTAACTAACATAACATGTAACACAATCTTAATTTTGTAGTACTTTTTTTCAGGGCCGGTCCATTGTGATTTGGTGCCTAAAGCCCAAAAAGTTTTGTTGTCTCCTTTTTAAAAATATAGGTAATAGAGAAAACTTGAACCTTGGATAATTATAAAATTAACATCCACTTTAACCACTAAACTATTACTATATTTTCCATAATTGATGCCCCAAACCTTATACTTATATTTGGCGCTTAAAGCAGAGACTTTATGACCTTTAGCTCAGGGCCGCCCCTGACTTTTTCATCGTTGTTAGGTGTGATTGGTCATTAGTGTTATAATAAGCCTAATATTAAAAAAAAAAAAAATACAAAAGAACACTAGAAATTAGAAAATCCCATATAGCTAAAAGAATGAGTTTATATTTTCAAAGTCATTAGACTGAATTTGCAGTACGATCTCCTTTAAATGTCTTTGGGATCATCTTTTTTTTTTTAACACTGAACTTGAAACAATACAGAGAGTTATTGGGAGAAAAGGAAAAAGACACCAGTAGGTGTCGAAACAGAGGAAAAAACAGAGATAAAAATATACCTGAGCATAAAAAAACAATCAACAACAACAAAAGCTAGATCACAGAACCTTCTGTAAACCTCAGCATGACACGGCCAATACTTTGTTAAGGAAGCTGTTGAGCTTCAGCTTGTAGATCACGACAAAGCCAAGATGGACCATCAACTGAAATGTAGGATTGAAATCTATTTTCTGCTGTCACACTTGTTGCTATAGCGTTGGCAACTGAATTATTTGCTTTCCCGGTGACATTCAATCTGCAAAACTCAAACACACGTCGCCACTCAGTGGTATCATCTAAAAGAAGACGATGTCGGGGATATTTGAATGGGTGAAGAATCGCATCAGTAGTCGTTGTAGATGTTGATTCAAAGATGAGCTTCTTAGGAAGAATAAGATGTATGCTTTCAAAAGCCCAAGTAAAGCCTAACAAGTCCGCTTCAAGGGATGATGTAACATCAGAATACGCTCTACGGCTATGAAAAATGGCTTTCCCAGAAGCATCACGTACTATCCAAGAGACTCCACAACGGCCCGTAGCTGGAAGCCATGAAACACCAATGTTGCACTTATGAAAATGCATCGGAGGACGTTGCCAGGACACTGGTGACAAGGGAGTAACAAGTGAGATCGACGTACCAGCATGTCTCTCCTGATCAGAACAATCCTTCGCTGCCTGCCATAGCAACGCATCCTCCTTAGCTAGTTCAAAAACAGAGCGGGCTGAGCAAGACGATTTCTCAAAAACCAGGGAATTTCTTGCCTTCCATAATCTCCATAAGAGCCAAGGAAAGAAAGATAAATCATGTAAGGAAGATCGCTTGGTACTGACTTGCCACAAGTGATAGAAATTCAACAAAACAGAGGTCTTTGAGAACCCATTCGGCGGAGGTGGGAAGGAAGATAAAGTCCATACCGCTTGAGCAAATTCACACTGAAAGAGAACATGGTTAATCGTCTCTGCCGCCAAACCACACATGGAACAAGTAGCATCAGACTTGAGATATAATTATTGACTTTTTTTAAACTGTAGACGAAAGATGAATATATGGCAGTCTATGCAATTCACTTAAATGTGTGTACTCTACCGATGTTCCTTAATATATTACAACTAGTGTTAAACCCGTGCCACAAACTAATTTTAAAGAACAACCATTTGCTATTTGAATGTTTTTTTTATTAATATTGTAATTGACTAAATTTTTTATTTTTAGAAAATCTTTATAATTAACGGGATAAACGTAGAAGCTCCTTTAGCTCTAGTGGCAAGGAGGCATCTCACCTAAGTCCAAGATCAATGGTTCAAACCTCGGCGCTCGCGTTTGTGCGAGTTACCCTGTATGTGGGGTTAAGGGCTACCGGATCAGTCCGTTGTGATCCGGACTCCTCAATATGAATTTAATAAATTCCCGGTATAGGGTTAAGGGCTACCGGGTTGACCCGTTGTGGCCCGGATTGCGGACAAAAAAACGTAACTAAAAATTTAAAAATTAACATTATATACATTAAATTATAGATTAGAGTTATTAATGATGTTTGACTAGAATGTTACTTATACAAACTAAAATTATTACCATATTAAGTGAAATAATAAGTTAAAATAATAAAATTAGTAATTTTGACCCAAAAACGAAGCAATTAAACCTGATATTATATTCTTAGGTAAAATATATACACTTCTGACCAAAAAATGGAAAAGACATTTTGATTAAAAAAGGACAATACTAGAATTTTTTATCCAAATTCACCTTCACCATTATCAGCCATTTCCAAAATTCTCGTTGATCTTCCTTTTGTTTTCCTTCCATAACTTACGAAAAGGATATAAATATTTTCTAAACAAGAGGAAAAAACCTCATTTAAAAATGAAGAGAAACAAAGTCAGAGGCGACTGTAATGGCGATCTGGCAGTTACGGTGGTTCTTCTACCATTTCCTCTTTCTTCTCTTAAGGAGAATCAAATCTAGTCTTCCCACGTTGGTTATGGAAAAGTTTTTTGACGATTCCAACTTACCTGTGTCCATCTCCGTAGTGGCAATCGTGAGGCACTACAATGTTTCTTTCATGCTCAACTTCTGGGTCATTTATGGCTATAAAAATCGAGATTTGTGGAGGTTAATCACTTGTGCTTTCTTACATATCTCTCTTAAGCACAATCTCTTTACAATTTCATTCAATTTCGCTATGGCACAAAATTTACACAGGGGTTTCCAAGACATCAATTTAGGGGTTCATGATCCCCCAAGATGTTACCCATCGCTGTTGTGGCTGAAGCATTTCATGCGAACCAGTTTTCCTTGATAGGAAGACCACTAGTTCCACGCCGTCAAAATCTTCGCACAATGATTGTTTCCTTCCCTCGTGTATGGGGCCTGAATGGGATAATAGCAGGCAAGGTGATTGAAGGTAGGAGGATCCAATTTGTTTTCTCCTCTGAAGATCTCTTGCTTTCTGTATTGAACAGGGGTCCCTGGGATTTCAATGATAGAATGGTGGTGCTTCAGAAATGGAGTCCGAGATTGGGGGAAGATATCTTGCGTTATATTCCTTTTTGGGTTCAGATTAGAGGCATCCCTCATCTCTATCTCACGACGAATGTGATCTATCACATCAGCAACAAGTTGGGGCAAATGATAATGGAAGACTTCAATTCGGTCCTTCAGGAAGCAATTGAGTTTGTTAAGGTAAGAATCAACTGGAATGTTAATCATCCTTTGAGATTTAAAAAAAATCCAGTTTCAGGCGGGGATCAACACTCTCATAAAGTTTAGATTTGAGAGGTTGCGTGGTTTTTGCCATGTTTGTGGTTTGCTAACTCATGATACAAGGGATTCCAACTTACCTGGTACCCAGAATATGGATGGAAATGATGATGATGATCAGTCAGGCAACCATCTGGCTCTTCCCCATGCTCTAATGTATCATGTGAATGAAGGAATCCCATTTCATGAAGCTATGCTACCTGCTATGAAGGCTGATAATTAGCATGACCATATTCATAATCTTCAAGAAGACCTGGCTCAAGAATAGATATCGCCTTCGGCACATCAAATCCTTAACCACTCATCTTAGTAATGAAGACTTTCTACCAAACCAACATGATTTGCGTAAAAGATCTTTTGTTGACAGATTGGAGCAAGAGTTAAAGGAAAAGACTGACGCTGGAAAAGAGAATAACATAGGGGCATATGTTGGTCAGTAAGGGAGCTTCTTGGAACCAGACTCAAGCTACATGACGGGATCACTGGTTACTCTGTTCCTATGTCCAATCTTGGTTTGATGGCTATGATGAAATATGGAAACTCAAGTCCAAAGAGGCATTGTGGTGATGTTAAACACGTTGATAAAGCTGCAGGTTTGAAGACAGGTACTAAGGTCACAATGAATGGTTTACAAGTGTTGCAGGCATGTTATGGAGATGATGAAGCTGTTGGTTTAGTTGATACTACAGTCAGAGGCACGGTGGACCCGAATCCACCACCAGCCCCATGAGGACAATCGCTTGGAATTGTCGAGACTTAGGCAATGACCTGGCAGTTCGACATCTACAGGAGATAAATTCAAAATATCTTTCTTTTTTTTTTTTTTTTTGGTTCACACAAAATATCTTTCAAATATCATTTGCCTAATGGAAACAAAGCAGCAAGACGATTATATTAGGGAAATAGTCTGTGTTCTCGGGTTTGAAGGTTGTGTAATCGTTTCTCTTAGAGGTCTTAGTGGAGGTCTAATAATTATGTGGAAAAAGCCTTTATATGTTTCTGTTTTATCTCAGTCGTCGAATCTTGTAGATTGTTTTGTGGTTTTTAATGAAGTTCAGTTCTATTTTTTCTATGTTTACGGTCATCCAGACTCTTCGTTAAGGCACAAATTATGGGAACAACTTGAAAGAATAGCAGTAACTAGAAATGGTCCTTGGTTCACAACATGTGACTTTAATGAGCTTAAAGGCAATAATGAAAAACAAGGTGGGTCTGTGAGAGCAAAGAGAACTTTTAGTACTTTCAGGAAAATGTTGTAAGTTTGTAATTTTGATGATCTCAAACTTTCAGGTAATCGATTCTCTTGGGTTGGAAAAAGAGGTTATCATCATATACAATGTTGTTTGGATAGATCGATGATCAATGCAGAGGGTTTAGCAGCTTTTCCAGCGTCTCATGTTGAGTTTTTGGAAGTGGGAATATCAGATCATAGACCAATTGTTACTATGCTGGTTGTTGAGGAAGAACAAAGGTATCGTAAGTTATGCTGTCATGGTCGATTATTAGACAAGGATGACTTTAAAGAAGCAACTTTGAGGGGATGGAAGAAGTCGGTTAGTGCTCAGTCTATGAGAAAGGTAGCTGAGAGACTTCAAAATTCTCGCAGAGAAATCTCAGTATGGAAAAAGAAAAACAGAACTAATGCTCAAGAAGAGATTGCAATATATAAACAAATACTTGATCAAGCAATCCAACAAGGAGATTCCATAACAACTATTCATGATCTTCGAAAGCTACTAGCTCAAGCTTACATTAAAGAAAAAAAGTTTTGGAAAAGTAAAAGTCGTAATACGTGGTTACAATGTGGTTATCGCAACACCATATTCTTTTTTGCTACTACAAAAGTCAGGAGAGCAAAAAATATGATTCACTCTATCATTGACGATTACAGAGTGGCTCATCATGGAGATACTAAAATTGGAGATGTTGCTACAGAATATTTCACAAATCTTTATAAGTCTTAGTTGGGTGTGCTAACAAATCATTATCATGTTTTTAATGGATTTCTACCTCGAGTTACTGATGAGATTAATACAAACTTACTAAAGTCAATTAGTGAAGATGAGATAGAAGCTACAATGTTTGCAATAGGTGCTTCAAAAGTGTTGGGGCCAGATGGATTCACAGGAGAGTTCTAGTGAATTAGATCCAGAAGTCAACCACTTTAATATTTGTCTCATTCCAAAGGTAGCAACTCTGCGTCATATGTCTAAATTTAGGCCTATTGCTCTCTGTAATTTCATATACAAAATTGTTTCCAAAATTTTGGTGGCTAGGCTGAAACCGCATCTCTCGAGCATGATCTCAGAATAACAAGTGGCATTTTGTCCCGAAAGAATGATTACAGACAATGTACTAATAGCTCATGAGATAATGCACTCTTTGAAGGTAAGAAAGCGATGTTCTAGTTCATATACGACGATTAAATTGATATTACAAAAGCGTATGATCGAATTAAACGGGATTTCTTAAGAGAAACAATGCATCAAATGGGTTTTGCAAATAGATGGATTGAGTGGGTGATGATTTGTGTACATACAATTTTATTCTCGGTTAACATAAATGGCTATCCCAGAGGAAATATCATCCGAGAAAGGGGGCTACGGTAAGGAGATCCGTTATCTCCATACCTCTTTATCCTATGTGCTGAAGTCTTGAGTCATATGTTACATAACGCAAAAAGAAGAGGAAATATACATGGTATTAAAATCAGCAATGCTAGCCCTTCCGTAACTCACCTAACATTTGCAGATGATTCGTTATTCTTTTGTAAAGTAGATGTTAAATCCTGTCAAGCTGTTAAGGAGATTTTGAGACAATATGAGCAAGCATCGGGTCAGAAAATCAATACTCAAAAATCATTTCTATCATTTGGTAAGAGAGTTCAAGGTGCCATGTAGACAAAACTTCGGAGATTGCTGCGTATCTTTAACGAAGGTGGATGTGGAAAGTACTTAGGCCTCCCCCAACTAATTGGTTGAAAGGAAGTTGATTTGTTTCAATTCATTGTCGAAAAAGTACGAGAGTGTACAAAAGGATGGAGTAGAAAGTATCTTTCACAAGGTGAAAAGGAAGTTTTGCTAAAGGCTATAGCTATGGCTATGCCAGTTTACTCAATGAATTGTTTCAAATTACCCAAGACTATTTGTGAGGAGGTGGATAGTTTATTATCACAATTTTAGTGGAATGGTTTAGATGATCGGAAGGGTATGCGTTGGGTAGCTTAGAAACGATTGAGCTTACCGAAAAGAGAACGTGGGTTAGGTTTCAGAGATATTGAAAAGTTTAATGATGCTTTGTTGGCTAAGAACGCTTGGAGAGTTCTAAATAATCCTAAATGCTTAATGTCTAAAATCTTCAAGGGTAGATATTTCTCAGGTTCTAACATTTTAAAGGTTAGTAAAGGAGAAAGGACATCTTATGGTTGGCAATCTTTATTAGTTGTATGTGATCTTATTCTAAAAGTGATACGATTTAACATAGGTGATGGTAAGACAATCCAAGTCTAGAAGGATCCTTGGCTTAAGCTACACCCTCCCAGGCCCCCTCAACCACTACATGACGATCAACAACCACCTTTGACAGTAGATACTTTGATAAATACAGATGGCTCTACATGGGATCATAATGCTATTCATATGCATATTCATCCAGAAGATATCCAGAGTATAATGTCTATTAAGCTTTCGTCTTTTAATTCAAAGGACTATTTGGGATGACATTACACTAAGAATGGAGTTTATACGGTTAATTCGGGTTATTGGTTGGCTACTCATACCTTAGAAGAAGATGAGCAAATCATCCCTCCTTTTGGCAATCAAGAACTAAAGAACATGATTTGGAAACAGAGGATTTCACCAAAAGGTTAAACATTTTCTATGGCGACTATTCACTTGTGCTCTACCAACGGGAGAGGAACTTAAATCAAGACATATAAGAGACGATGATCTTTGTAAAAGATTTGTTGGTGTTACGAAAACAATAGATCACATAATATTTCAATGTCCCTATGTCTTCATATTTGGAGGGCATCTAATATTCCGATCCCGAAATTATCAAACCATAACTATAGTTTCCAAACAAAGATGCTGGCAATCATGGAGTTGCAAGGTAACACTTTATGTACTGAATTTACTAAACAACTACCGTTTTGGATTATTTGGCGGATTTGGAAGTCTCAAAATATGTTGGTGTTTGAGAAAAAGAGTTGACCTTGGGAAAGAGATTTGCAACAAGCAAAGTATGATGCGCATGAATGGATTCATACACAATCTCAGGGTGAACTTAAAGATAGACGGTTGGTTACATACGCAAATGATAGTAGAGATTGGGAAAGGCCTCCGGAGGGTTGGATAAAGTGTAACTTTGATGGGAGCTTCATAAACAATGAGTCACGAAGTTCGGCAGCTTGGCTAATTCGAAATGATGGTGGTGTTTTCCTTTTTGCATGGCAAGCTAATGGCATGAGAGTTAACTCTGTGTTAGAGGCTGAACTTCAGAGTTTGGTGATAGCTATACAACATGTGTGGATAAGAGGATATAGAGAAGTGATTTTCGAAGGGGATAACAAAGAACTAGTTGAAATATTGCAAGATCGGTCTCAACGTTTTGATGTTGATAATTGGGTTAAAGATATTGAAGGATGGAGGTCAACGTTTCAGAGGGTTAGATTTGAATGGACTACGTGAAGCTAATACTGCTGTAGACAAACTCGTTAAAGATCAACAGAAAAAGCAAGAAGAAGCTACAATTTATAACTATATCCCTCATTGTATTTCAAATATCATTCAAAGGGACTATCTTGTAATCGTTTAATTATAATGTTTAAGGGTTAAAAAAAACTTACGAAAAGATTTCGAATCCCTATGCAATTTTTTTAAAAAATAGAAGAGACGAATCATACATATAAAAGTGGGCTAACTCTTTTCAGATTACTGCCACGTCAGCACACATAAGAAAGAAACGTGTTCTTTAACATTTTTCACTCTTTTCTTTTTAGCCTCCTTTTTCCTTCCGTTCTTTTCTTTTCACCTCCCTTATCCTTTCATCTCATGAGTGTTTCAAATCCAAATTGATATCACTCATAACTCAGAGAGAAGAAGACACGAAATGAGACTGGTTTACCAAAAAAATGAAATGAAACCAAATCTAGAGTAATGACGATTTTATGAAAACGAAGTAATGGCGATTTTAAGCAAACGAATTTTATAGGGGAAGTACAATGGAGGTGTTGCGAAAGATACAGAGGAGATTGGATCAGTGGAAGATATGATAGTTATGGAATCGTTTCTTGGTCTAAAAGAAATATGTATAAAGGACAGTACAAGTAAGGACTGAGAGATCGTTCAATGTAAGAGGTTTCATACCATAGATTCTTACACTGACAAATGGTTCGACGATCAAAGCCATGGGCTCTGGTGTTTCGTCTCCGCCCTTTGTCACTTTGGCTGTGTTGTGAAACTCTGTTTACATATATTTGAAGCCACTACATTCCCATGCTTTCCTTGAGCTTTTCCAAAGTGTACGTCAACATTTTACTTGGTTCATTAAGGACCTTTAGGTATGTAATCGATTTATCATGTGTACTTTTTTTTTGATAACTCAGGGATAAATCTCATACCTTAATTGACCCAGACTAAGCTCTGCAGGAAAGTGGTCCACGGGTAAATTCTTTCTCTGGGTTTGCAAATGGGAAGAAAGCAAGGATCCATACCCTTGTGGATGTCCAGAGAAAACGTGAGGTAGTTCCCTTTGGCAGAGTTCGAACTCGTATGGTATTTGTCACACGAATCCGTCCTTACCACTGGATCATGATGTTCCAGACAATTTATTTTAAAATATCCAGGTCCATTTCTCAGGTTTTAAACTGAATTTGAAAATCTGAAAGGTTGCTAAATTTGTTTTTAAAGTTACAAGGTGAATACCCGTAAGTAGCACAAGTTATATACATATAGTTCTTCTTTGTCATACTTATCATTATGTGTACTTTTAACTTAATTCTGATGCTCTCTTTACACATGCCATATTTTATTTTAATAAAGGCCTGATGATTTTGAAAACTCTCAACTTCAATTAGCTCACATCTATAACATAATTAGGGTACAATTTAATGTTAACCGAGTGGATATCATGGTTAGTTAATTTACTTTCCTTCTTGACATAGTTTATAATGATATTAACTACTATGCCATGAGAGCAATATGTGTTTTTAACTCTCCCTGTCTAATAAGCGTTTCCAGTTCGTTTGAGAAAAATTGGTTGATTAAATATTAGGTAGAAATGTTGTTGTAAAGAAGGGTATTTGTTGCACTTCCGCCTCTCCCTGTAAAGGATGAGCGATGGTGGTGGTTGATGAAGAGATCATATCTAAGAATTGGATCTATTGACCAAGGAATTTGCCTTAATTGAATCTATGGAGACTTGCGTGTTACCGTTACCAGGGATACGTCAAATTCAAGTAGTCAAAAATTTATGAGATTTAAGCTACTATTCGGATAAAAAAGGCTGATGTAATGGAAGTCAAATGACTTGCAACTGAAAACCTTGGTGCACATTTTAGTATTTTCCTAGAACTCTTAACTAACTTTTTACTTTCATCTGTATTGTTTAACCGTGTTTACAATTTCTTATGAGTGTAGGATGTTACTATTTTAGAGACCATAAATCTCAAGTATTATGGTGACATTGTTGTTGTTGAAATAGAGAAAGAGAGTGAGAAGTTAAGTTCGCCTTCTCAAATTCTTGATCTTCTTGAATAGCCTCATAGTTGTGCTGATAATTCTTACTTCATGGAATATTGCTCTCCTTAAGATATCGCCTTCTTCCCAAGAACTAGAAGTGACATACGACTAGCAATACTTCCTTTCTTACAATATATCATACAACATATAAAACTCCGAAATTTAAATTAAAGTTTGTAATGCTAGGATATTAGTGAAATCTTATAAGAAAAGTCTTTCATTCTTGCTATTCCTTTCCTTCACATTTGCCCTCTTACTTTTTTTTGCTACTAGTTGAATAAGCTCATTTTACAAGTTCAATATTTTTTATTATCAAGGTTGCGTCGAGTTGTGCTCCCATCAGGAATGTAATATGCTTTTTGTAGCTTATGGCTTTGTTTTTTTCCTTCTTCTCTTCTATTTAACCTTATATTGATTAGTTTATTATTTGGCTCAATTATTTTACACGGCGGTGTATATTGTTTGGAACCAATTTCATTGTAAATAATTCGGCACAAAGATACGTGTTTAGTTGTAAGAAAGTTAACAATTTTTAAAATTACTCTGAGTTGGACGAAATTTTAAACCACACGTACAGAAAATACAAATGGTGGTTATTCATACTCAATGCATTGCTCTTCTTTCTTTTATGCATGTCATTTTTGAATTTAAGTACATAGACATTGCTCATCATTTTGCTACTACTACTAAAAACTGAGAAGTTAAATAGGACAACGCAAAAAAGTAGAATTTAGCAACATTACAAAATAGCTCTGTTCTTTTTTAAGTCGCCGCGTCAGCGACTAACAGTTCGAAAATAACACTGACGAAGCCGGTGTCGACAGAAAAATGATCGCAACAACCATTAAAAGAAACGCTATAGCTTACGGAATAAGAGTCTCTGCTACCGCTATAATTTGCAGCGGCGAAGTTTTAACGCCCGCGTTATCTCTTTCCACTAGTCTCCACAAACTTGCGTCTAAAGTAATCTAATTTTAAAAGTCAATTTCTTGTCACTGGTGGTGACTCAGCGGCTTGAAAAAGAACATGACTAATATTGCCAAACTTTGACACGGAGACATATGGCTTAGGATCTCATTCTTTTTTAACCAAGCTTACCATCTACTTTTAAAATTGCAGGTAAATTATTTTACCAAGGCTTTCATCTCACTACAACAACTTAAACTTAATGGTCAATTAAGTTGATACTTTAGGCTACGAATTAATTATAATTTTTTCACCAAACACATTAACGCAAGATACAATCGCGAATCCACAACCGAGATTGAAAGACACAAAGAATACACATTTCATAGTATCAACTTTAAAATAATAGTCTCTCCTCGTATTCATATTAGAAAGAATACTATAAAAGAAAACTAATGTGTAGGGCTAATCATGCAACTATTCACGTTGTAAAACCAAGTATGACAAAGAAGAACTATATGTATATAATTCGTGCGTAGGACGGGTATTTACTTAGTACAATTAAAAAGCGGATAGGAAACAAAGTGATGCAATATGGATCAGCAGCAAAATCAAAGGACAAAAGCTAAGTCATGAACCAACAAGGCCAATGATCATGGCATGGTTTAATGGCTTTGCTAAGGAGTTAATTGGTATGATCCATGAGGTATTGGACCGAGAGAAGATAAGGATTCAAGACAGATCGTGTTGGGCTTGAATATTCATGGAAAATCAGTCTTCAGACATATCTTAGTCCACACGAAAAAAGGCCCATCAAGCCTAAACCTTATATGGTCGAATAATAAATCAATCTGACGGCAATGCGAAAATTTACAACCATGAGAAAGGGCCTAACCAGAATGTTAATTACTCAGTTGTTATGTTTTGATCTTTAGACTTAGGGGTTGATTGGTGTTTAACTGTCAAGACTTTTACTGTTATGTAAAGTTTTAAAAGTTAAATTTATCCAATTACACTTTAAAAGCTTTTAAATTTTTACAGTCCTAAATACACTCCTTGAAATTTTCACAGTCCAACTTCTTCCTTTTTCATTCATACGTGAAAGTTTTCTAACAGTCACAAATTTATGACTTTTATTTTAATTTTAAATAAATTTTAAAGTCACAGTCTTAAAAGTCAAATTCAATTAATCTATTCTATTAAAACAGAGACACTAAAAAATCTACTTAAAAAGAGTGATAGACCAATCATTAGATATTTAATAAGTAAAAAAACTACATATATTTGATACACATAATATTTGCTTAAATGTTGACGGGATTTGCAAATATTTATTTCAAATTAAATGTAGACAGAATTTTAATATGAATTTCAAATAAGAATTAATTTATCTTAATATAATAGATTACCCCGCGCACAGCGCGGATCAACACTAGTTATAAATGATTTTAACAGCAACAGTCAATTGTAAAAGTCCAAAACAATCACCCTTTTAGTTTATTTTCTTATTTTTAGGGCCTAATTTTAAGCCCAATTTTAAAGAGGAGGTCGAAATCTCTTAGTTCCTTTTGGAATAAAGATTTTCGAAAACCCTTAGTAGTTAGGGTATTCAAGCTTTGTTTTCACAGACTTTTAGGAAATCCAAGTTTTAAGCAATAAAAGTTTTCTAAGTTTTCTTTCTCTTCTAAAAGAAAGTGAATCTATTGTTCATCTTGAAAAAAACCTGTTGCTAAAGAGTTAATTCTCTAAGAGCCTTCTGTTCTAGATCCTTAAAAGAGTTAATTCCCTAGATCTGAACAACAATCTATCATTGTTTCTTCCCATCGAAAATCATATACAAATTTTTGCAGACTTCTTCACAAAACTCAGATCTGAAAAGTTCTGTTTTCTTGTTCAGAAGATCCAGGGTTGCATCACAAAGACTATGAGTAATTGGAGATTTAAATTAAGACCTTATTCAAAAATTTTTGAGAGGAGAAGAGAAGTAACCGAGTAGAAGAGAGAAATATAAAGCTTCATCAAAAGTTAAGGAGAAAATGTGGGTGATTGTGGGATATGGAGAGGAAATTTAGAAAGTGGGTTGAAAAAACTATTTCTTGTTAAAAATAATTTGATAAATATTTGTTTATTTTCTGACCCAAAAATATTTGTTTAATATATTCGTAGAGATATAAGTTAACATATTAGAAGATAGAATTTTAAAACGATTTAACTTTAAAAATTTACATACTTTTTTTTGTCAACCACACAATAATCATAAGTTGTCTATCAAATTGGGTGACCAATCTGGAGGATGAGAGTCTATAAAAAAATTCATGGTGAAAGGAACGTGATCCTCGCGCCAGACTATCGGCTACTGTATTCGCCGTATGTGGGACAAGTGTCAAAGAGAAACTCGGGAAGAAATCCTGGAGCATATGATAATCTTGTAGTTGTGTATGAAAGACTGGCCAGTCATCCATTTATTGAATAATGTTTGTTAGTTCCGCACAGTCCGTCTGGAATACCTGGCAATGTATTCGTCGGTTGTGCAGCTCAGACATCGCCCATAACAGAGCTTCTAACTCTGAACGAAGTGGTGACATACTTCAGCGTTGGCATTTAGCCCTCATCAAGATTACTTTGTTGTCTGAATCCGTATAGCTCCATCCAAGTCAAAAGGTGGGATCAGATTGTTTCCAGGATCCATTTACCCAACAGATTAAACCATATGTAACAATTGGTTCCACAAGTGATTATTCCTCTTTAAGAGACAAAGTGACTTGCGCTTCTTGCAAAGCTAAGGAATCCGTTTCTGCAGTTCGGAGAATTTCATCCGCATTCGATTGTACCCCTTGGAAAATTTTCTTATTTCGCGCTTTTCATATTAGCCATAAAATCCATGGGAATAGTGCATAGCGATCCCTATCAGAATTCCTCATCGGGGTCCGCCAAAAGAGATAGTCCATATTTGAATAAAAGGAATCCGACGGGAAGGCCTGCATCCGTTCTGGATCCTTGAAAGAATCCCAAACTTGCATAACTAAGGTACACTCAAGGAAAACATGATTAATTGTTTCCTCTGCGGATTCACATCGTTTACATATGGTATCGCAATGTATGCCTCTGTGAAATAATTTATGTGGTCACCGCTATACTCTCTGTGATAAGTTGCCAAAGAAGATGTTGTATCTTCAGAGGGCATTTTATCCGTCATGTGCATGCTTTTAAAACTTCCAGACTAGGTCCTCCAAAGAATTCAGGAGCTTATATCTTTACTTGACCGTATATTGTTCCGATTTCGTGTAGTGCCAAACTAAGCCATCGTAAGTAGTGGTGCGGCTTGGATGAATACCGCATATTAGTTCTATGTCCTCTGGATTAAAGAAAGCTCTAATAAAGGCTGATGCCAATCCCTCGTTGTTGGATTTATCAGTTGGTAGACTTGTAAAGTAGGGTGCCAAAGACTTCCCCGACCTCTTGCTGGACGCGGATTAACATCCGAAATCCATGGATCATGCCAGACGGAGGTATTAATTCCAGAACTTATTTGTACCCTAACTCCTTGCCTAAGCAAAGCTTGAGTCGAGTAAATGATCTTCCAACCGAAAGAGGGTGAGTGCAGTTTCTTCGCGTTTAAAGGATGATACTTCCTAAAATAACTACCTCATAATACCCGAGCGACCAGGGAACCAGAAAACTGAATTAGCCTCCATAAATGTTTAGCCAATAAGGCCGTATTGAAATCCTTTAGAGACTTGAAGCCTACGCCTCCTTCCTCTTTTGGGATACATAATTTGTCCCATACAACCTAATGGAGACCTCAGTTACATCCATTGGAGCTCCACCAAAATTTAGAAATCGCACTGGTTAACTTTGTTGTTAACTCTTTGGGGAGCTTGAAACATGACATGAAAAAATTGGGTAGCGCAAGAGCGACTGATTTAATCAGAATCTCTTTGCCACCTTTTGATAGATATTTTGAAGACCAACCATTAACCTGGTCGCCTAGTCTTTCTCGAACATATTTAAAAATTTTGCTCTTGGACCCTCCCAAGCTTTCAGGAATCCCTAGATAGGTACCCATACCACCTTCTTTTGTGATGGCTAAGAGATTCTTTATCGTACCCTTAGTAAGGTCGGGGACATTCTTCCCAAATATAACTTAGGACTTATCAAAATTAATCACTTGTCCTGAGGCAGCCCCATAATCCCTTAATACATCCAGGATTGCTTGGCACTGTGAGGCCTCTGCCTTACAAAATAATAAAATGTCATCAGCAAAAAGTAAATTTGATATTGCCGGACTATGTTGTGCTATCTTGACACTCGTTATCGCATTGTCCAGTTCTTTCCTTTTTATATTTGCGATCAGGACCTCCGTGCATATAATAAAAAGTTAAGGCGAAAGAGGATCGCCTTGACGTAATCCTCTCTGGGGAGAATATTTCCCGTCGGCTTCCCATTAAACAAAATTTTGTATGATACCGAACGAACACACCACATTAACCATGAAATCCACACATGTCCAAAGCCTAATTTCCTTAGAACTGCCTCTAAGAAAGACCATTCAATACGGTCATAAGCTTTACTCATGTCTGTCTTAATCGCCATAAACTCTTATCGACATCTAAGATTAGTCCGCAGGCCATGAAACATTTCCTGGGCAATCAAAATGTTATCCGTAATCAACCGTCCTGAAACAAATGTCGATTGTGTCTCTGAAATGGAACGGGGGAGAATCCTTTTAAGCCTTAAACATAAACTTTTGGAATAATTTTATAACCCACATTACAAAGACTAATTGGTCTGAGTTTTGGCATTCTTTTCGTTCGGTCCGTTTTCGGAATGAGACAAATATTGTCACATTCAGACGAGTATCAAAATTTCCGCTCTTGAAAAAATCCCTGACTAAATTGACCAAATGTCCTTTAGGATTCCCCAATAGTGTTGGAAAAACATGGCTGTCATCCCGTCAGGGCCAGGTGCTTTTTCAGGGTGCATGAAAAAAAGTGTTGACCTGACTTCTTTTTCCGTAATATTCCTAATCAATATCTGGTTCATGTTATCCGTAATTACTGGGTCAATATTCTCAAGAACTTGGCTCAGATTGTCTGTCCCAATATGTTTAAATAATCCATTAAAATATTCAACCTCTATTTTTCCATTCCTTCAGGAGATTCCTCCCAGGATTCTTATGAATTAAAAAGTCATGATATCCGGTTTCGTGCCCGTCTTTGCTTGGTTGAGGCATGGAAAAATTTCGTATTCATGTCGCCCTCCTTTAACCATAATATATTTCCTCTTCTTTATAAGCTTCTTGAAGCTTTCTTTTAATTTCTGTGATAACATCCTGAGATACCGAGTCAGCATTTTGAGCATCCTCCAATTTAAGCTTCAGAGAATCAATCTTCTCCTTTCTTGGTGGCACATTATTCTTTCGCCACCATGAAATTGAATTTCTACAATTAGAAATTTTATCCACAAATCCTGGTACCCTAAATTTCCTTGTACGCTGCATGCCACGCTCGATAGCTTCATTAAACCCTCCTTTCCTATCCATCTCCTATCGAAGCAGAAATTTTTGTAATATTTTTCTGCCTTGTAGTTTGACTTTAACAAAATCGGTCTGTGATTTGAACCGATCCTTGCTAATTATTTCACCTTGGAATGATCAAAAACATTATGCCATTCTTCATTACCAACTGCTCTATCCAGCTTACATCGGACATTTTGTTTATTATGCGTGCCTTTCCACGATAATTGGTCACCCGCATAGGGAAACTCCATCATTCCACAATGCCTTAGCATTTCGTTAAAAGGAACAAAAGATGTTGCTGATCGCATATTTCCCCTTTCTTCTCATGATTACCAGTTAACTCATTTAAATCGCCAATTATTAGCCATGGTTTAGATCTATTTATCCCTATTTCCAT
This sequence comes from Anastatica hierochuntica, assembly GCA_900406275.1. Classification (NCBI taxonomy): domain Eukaryota; kingdom Viridiplantae; phylum Streptophyta; class Magnoliopsida; order Brassicales; family Brassicaceae; genus Anastatica; species Anastatica hierochuntica. Next base: position 20,675 of record OVAN01000875.1, on the reverse strand, counting down.
TAATTTATCCCATACCAAACAACGATTTGCAGCCACTGGATCGCCGTATACAAATGAAATTGAGACTTTATATCCGTAAAACAATGCATTAACATAAATTATGCGATTGCTAGAATAAAGAGACTCTAATTTTATTTCGTTATTATAAAAGATGGCAAGACCACCACTTAAACCTAACGGTTCCACCGTATACAAATTATTGAAAGCAAATTGCGTTTGATTTTTTTTCTAAATAAAAAGAAGACTGTTTAGACTGCGATAGAAACACAATATCGGGTCGAAACTTATTCCATAAATCCCTCAACATGTCAGCTGTCAGGTCACTTCCTAGACCTTGACAGTTCCAGCTCATGATCTTCACGGATGTACCAGTGACTTCGGGAGAGCCACCATCCCTTTCGTCATTATCTTTGGACTCACCAGACCCCTCATATCTCCCTTAGTCTGACCAACCTGTTTTTTCTTATTTGCAACAAGAAGAATTTGATTTAGAATCATGCGAGCCTTTCCTAATTTTCCCCTTAGTATCCAAACGCTTTTTAGGCGAAACCATCAACAACATATTCATTTTCTTCATATTCATTCCTTTAAGTTTACTCGAACTCTTGCTACACCTAGCAATACTCTTTTTCTTATTAACCAAACTAATACCATTCAAACCAGTAGCAAGTGTCTCTATACCCGTATTAGAGTCTGAGAGATTAGTACCTTCAGTGGCATTGACCAACCGTTCCTCCACTTCACTCACAATGGCCATCGTCGTATTATCAAGTTCCTCATTCTCCACTTCACTCCCATTTACCATCTCAGTACCATCAAATGCCGCATTATCCTCAGCCTGTAAAGAAACATCCATAACCGTGTCTCACTTCTTCTCCTCCGAAGTAGGTTCCTTAGCATCACGAGATGCTGCATAAGTACCCAACTTTGAAGCATCAAGACCCGCAGTCACACTTTCCTGCATCTCATGAACCATCACCTCACCGTCTTCGATAAGAAGATCATCATCCCCCATAAGACCATCTATCACTTGTACCCTGAAGTTTGCCATATCTTCATCATTAGCCATATCCATGTCCTGACCCTTTTCAATACCAGAATCTGCTCTTGTATGCTCGGCCACTACCAGATGTGAATTCATCGATGCTGAGCTTGAGGCATATAGTGGTTTCGGCCATGACGAGGTTCATCGTTTGGGTACATAAGTCATATTCCCATCCCTTGGCCGACCATCTCTCTAGGAATGATGAGGCCCACCACCCTTAGAGCTCGATGGACGGAAATTTCGATATCCACCTTTCCCACCGTCACGTTTCGTAACTTTAATGGATTTATAACAATTAAAAACTACAAATATGATTGAAATAAATTAAGAAAAATAAAAAATAGTATACAAATAAAATATACGTACTTTAATAGTTCATTTTTTAGAGCACACAATCAACATATTTGCCACAAATATGAATGGCTTCAAATAGATTGTTGTACTTAAAAACTGGTTGTAGTAAAAAATATATATAATTTGGAAAATATTTTACACGCATTTTATATAGATAATTTTTTTAATATGTGAAACAAAATTCAAGTTTTATATTATATAATTTTATGTGTTGAAATATTATAATATAATTTTTCTTATGGTTTAAAAGGTTTTACTTGAGAGAGAGAGAATTGCTTAAGTGAATTACCTTTTCATTATGTCTAGCCAATATATTTATAGTGCAAAAATATTAATAGAATAAAGAAATTGTCATAAGGTAAGTCGGTCAATTCAAATGGATAATCATCCTAATATAATATTCATAGCACTCCTCTTTGATTATCCATCATAATTAGAATATTGTCTACTGTCTCGTTAAAAACCTTATCATGGGAAAATTCGTTGGGATAAAAACCATGACAATGGAAAAAGAGCACATCAATACAACATTCCCTTGAAAATGATGGATTCTTCTTTTCTCAAATTTCTCGTAGATGATGCATTCCGATACTCTGGATATAATTTCTTAACATCATAGTTGGAAGTGCCTTTGTAAATAAATCTGTCGGATTGTCATTTGAATGGACATATTGAACCTCTACTTCTCGATTTTTCTCGAGCTCTTGGGTATATGATAAAAACCTTGGAGGAATATGTTTCGTTCGATCGCTCTTGATGTAACCTTCTTTAATTTGTGTGACACAGAATTATCCTCAAATTGTTGGCTCTTTTGTAGTCACCAGACCACTCGCTTCTTGTATATTTTGAGTCAAAGATCTGAGTCATACACACTCTCTACATGCCTTATGTAGCGCAATAATTTCTACATAGTTTGACGAAGTGGCAACCAAGGTCTGTTTCTGAGATCTCCAGGAGATCGTTGTTCCGCCAATAGTGAAAACGTATCTGGTTTGTGATCGAGCTTTATGTGGAACCGAAAAATATCTTGCATCTGAATAACCAACTAAACCAGATTCTGAGTTTCTAGCATAAAATAACCTTAAGTAAATCGTTCCTTGGAGATAACGAAATATATGCTTTATTTTTGTCCAATGTCTACACGTAGGCGATGAACTATATCTTGCAACCAGATTCGTAGCAAACGCTATATCTGGTCTAGTGAAATTTACAAGATACATCAATCCGCCTATATCGCTCATATAAGGTACTTCAGGACCTAACACTTCTTTGCTATCTTCACAAGATCTAAACGGATCCTTGTTAACAACAAGCGATCGATTGACCATTGGGGTATTCAAAGAATTCGCTTTATCCATATTAAAGCGCTTTAACACTCTTTTGGTGCAGTTTTACTAGTGCACAAATATTTCATCTTTTAGGTGCTCTATCTGGAGCCCAAGACAAAACTTTGTCTTACCAAGATCTTTCATTTCAAACTCCTCTTTCATATGAGTTCGTGCATCATCAATCTCCTTTTGAGTACCAATTATGTTCAAGTCATCAACATATACAGTGATGATCACAAATCTTGATAAGGATTTCTTAATAAAGATGCAAGGGCATATTGCACTGTTCACATATCCCTTTTTAAACAAGTACTCGCTTAAACGATTGTACCACATGCATCTGAATTGTTTCAATTCATAATGTGATCGCTGTAACTTGACTGAACATATCCCTTTAGATAATGCTTCTTGCATTTCTGAACCTCTAGGGATCTTTAGTCCCTCAGAGATTTTCATATAAACATCACTTTCCAGTGATCCATATAAATATGCACTCACAACATCCATCAGATACATTTCTAAATTGTTGGATGCCGTTAAACTCATTAAGTACCTGAATGTGATTGCATCCATAATCGGGGAATAAGTTTCTTCATAATCAATTCCCGGTCTTTGAGAAAACTTTGTGCCACAAGTCGGACTTTATATCTTGTGACCTTGTTTTTCTCAATTTTTTTCGCACAAAGACCCATTTGCATCCAACTGGCATTACATCTTCAGGTGTAATGACAATTGGTCCAAAGACAGCTCTTTTATTCAGGGGGAGTAATTCAGTTCTCATGGCCATTTGCCATTTCTCCCAGTCAAACCTTTCTTGTCACTCTGATACGGGTCTAGATCATCACTTTCACTATTGATCTCTTCAGATACAGAAAAAATATTTCATCAATATCCTCTATCTCATCTCTAACTCATAATTTTATTGTATGAGTATAATTGATAGAGATCTCATGCTTTTCTGTATAATTTTTGTCTTATGGACGAACTTCACATGGTTTCTCCGAGACCTCTTCACATATGTCTTTTGGACAGCTTTCTTTGTGTGATTCATTTGTAATAATTAAGGGGCAAATTTCTAAGTGTGGGTTTGCTGTGACCTTTTCGTATGGCTCTCCCAATTTCTTTTTCTTTCAGGGAATCTTATCTTTAGATCCAATAGATCTCCCCGTCTTTAATTGAACCCTCAGTTCATTTACTTTGTTTCCATCTATATTTTCTTCAGGAAAATTGATTCTTGATATAATATTTGTTGCGGGAACATATGATTTCGTCACCCTTTTTGTATCGTAAACACATCTGGTAGCTGATTTACCATATTTTGCATATGTATAATTTTCTAAACTTCCAGCTCTCGTTTATTAGCAGGGGGATCTAGGTGTACCAAAGATGGCATACACCATGTTATATCTTTTGGAATTTCTTTGATTCCTCCCCCTAACGCTGGAAATTCATTTTCATAAAAATGGCAATCGGAAAAACGAGCCGTAAACATATCACCAGTGCGTGGTTCAAGATACCGAATAATACTTGGTGACGTATACCCCACATAAATTCCCAATCTCCTCTGTGACCCCATTTTTGTTCGTTGCGGCGGGATAATAGGAACATATATCGCACATCCGAAAATACGAAGATGGAATATAAATGGCTCTCGGCCATACAACAATTGTAATGGGGAATGTGCATGATATGCACTTGGTCTTAACTGGACTAATGTCACAACATGCAAAATAGCACGTCCCCACACTGAAATTAAGAGTTTTGTTCTCAATATTAGCGGTCTTGCAATTAGTTGCAACCGTTTGATCAAGGACTCAACCATGCCATTTTGTGTATGAACATGGGGAACTGGATGCTCAACATCAATCCCTACTGACATAGAGTAATCATTAAGGGCTTTTGTGAAGTGAATTCACCAGCGTTACCGAGCCTTATATCTAAGTTTTCTTTCTTATTTACGAAAGCCCATCATATATCCTCATATCTTTTATATGAGTTATATTTCCATAAAACTCTTATGTAACTCTAAGAATTTGGTGTTTCAAGACTAAATAACATTTCTTTAGAAACGCTTAAAATGTAAGCATCAGGTAAAATTCTGCCTTATGATCTTTTGAAATAACATCTCTTTTATTAGATGTTAAACTTGGGATATCTGAAGATAACTTTGTCTTTCAAAATATCATCCCATGATTTTCATTATTGTAATAACTCTTCGTGAGTTTTTATCAAATAGGTGTTCCCGGGAACATACTTCTGATATCAGTAATCTTTCAAGGATTATAAATATCTTAGAGGTACAATCGAAGTCATTTATATGCTGCCAGACATATCTACTCGGACTTTTAGTCTAAAGATTTCTCGCTTCTCATTCGAGATTTAATACACACTTGATTGTCTCTTTTTATCTTTTGGCCAATAATTTATTTTCTACACTCATCCAAGGAGGTAGTATTATGATCCTCACTTTTACTAACCAAAATGCGCGCTTTTGTTTATATTGTCGACAACTTGCTTTCTTTTGGTTCCACTTTTCCGTATTGACATGTTTAACCGAGATTTTTTTATTCTTTTATTTATTCAGGTACCTGATTTATTATTAAACATGTCAATGGTCTTTTCAAGATATAATCCTCCCCTTTTAATAACTTGCTTCTTTTCAAGGATTTTATGTTTGGAACCAAATATTCTATAATGTTCCTTACGTGTCATAGACTTAATATCAAAAGATCATCCTTCTGGAACACATGATCGTATTGGAGCATTATTTTGCTGGAATGAGAGATTTTTTTCTTCTTTTTCTCTTAACATTGACTTTATGTCTGGCAATCTATCCACAATATTTAATGAATGAATTATTCTTTTGAACTTCAAGTTCAAATCTCTTTTGTATGAGGATCCATAAGTTTTCTGATAATTCATTTTATGATCTCTCACCTGACAGCTTTTTATCTTCTTTTTCAAATGCTTCTGGCATTTGATTTTCAAATATTGAATAGTGATCTTTTTAACTTATGTATCTCACATTCATATATCTTTATTCAAAGATCCATCCATCTTGAGATGATGACATTCAACAATTCTCCCTCTCGAGATGATGACATTTCATGTCCATCCATCTCGAATAGAATCCCACTTTATGACAAATGACAAATTTAATTACCCATTCATGGTAAAACATGATGTCTCAAATCCTTTTGATGCGAATTTTTTTTAAAAATATTTTCTCTCAAGATGATGATTTTTTTTTAATAACTCATCTTGAACCGATTTTCTCTTTTGGATCGGTCATAATTTAGGGTATGAAAAAAACTTCATCCATTATTTTCAATGAGCTTCATCCATAATAACTCATGATGATATTTTCTTTAGTTTTAAGACATGCATAAGTTGAAAAACTTCTAGTTTTCAACATAAATCATCCATGTCCTATAATAATTTTTTTATTTCATCGCGGTGGCATAACTAATTATTCTATTGCTTTAGACAATAAGTAAACTTCATAGTTACTATTACTTATGCCACCGCCATCCTTAAATCTTTATATATATATATATATATATATACATACATGTCATCATCTTGCGCTCTCTACGAACGTTTTAACTCTTCTTAGAGCATTTTATTTTTTTGTAAATATTTTCGTTCTCCTAGAACGCTTTCTCGTTCTTCTTGAACGTGTATCTCTTACGTTCTTGAAGAGCGTTTTAGCTCTTCTTAGAACATTTTCTTTCTTTCTCTCTCTCTTTTTAGAGTGTATCAACTCTTCGAGAGCTGAACTTTGGTTCTTCAAGCACATTTTACCTTTTGAGAGAGTTTAGATCATCGTGAGTGATTCGCTCATCTTCATTACTTAAGAGCTCTTCGGGAGCATCCAATTATTTCTGTATTACTCAAAAGGTATAGACTTTCCATATAATTTAAATAATAAAATTAACGGCTATATATGTGCATGTATAATAACATAAATTAAAAATTAGCTTTGCGCGATGGTCTAGCCATATTGTGCGCGATATAAAATTAAAGGGTTAGCTTGTCAGCATAATTTAAATTAAAAGAGTGACAGGCGGTGCCTGTCTTTTCGAAACTTAATAGTATAAACATAAATTAAAAAGGTAACATGCGGTACATGTTCTTTAATATAAACATAAATTAAAAGGATGACAGGCGGTGCTTGTACTTTCGAAAATATATTTAAAATTTAAATTAAGTAAATATAAATTTAAACATTATCTCGTTTCGGTATAGAGACGGATTAGGAAGTAGAGGCGATCGTTCTGATAATGTGTTAAATAATTACACCGTAAGGTATTTTATATTATATAACTTTTTGTGTTGAAATATTATAATATAGTTTTTTATGGTTTGAAAGATTTTATATTTTACTTGAAAGAGAGAGAATTGCTCAAGTGAATTACCTTCTCATTATGCCTAACCAACATATTTATAGTACAAAAATATTAATAGAATAAAGAAACTGTCATAAGGTAAGTCGGTCAATTCAAATGGATAATCATCCTAATATAATATGCATAACACAAGTAAAATTTGTCTTAGTTAGAAAAGTAATTTTGGATGAGTAGCTATAAAAGATTATTTTTTATTTAAATAAAATTGTTAGTTGGATGATGTGGAGAAATAAAGGTCTGTTAAAATATTGACAAAAAAAATCTTGAATTTTGTAAAGTTGACACATAAGAGAAGGATGATGTGTCAAAAGAAGAGGGTGTCAATTTTTTAAGAAATGACTTGTGATTTATTACTAAAGAATTGCTACTAAAGACCACAAGTGAGTACCAAAATTTCCTTAAATAAAAAAGTATAGAAACATAAATGACTTACCACACATTAGGTGTCAGAGTACACTATACATTGCAAACGATTATGTCTCTCCAAGTAAACAATAAAGATCAAGATTATTTGATGACTCTAAGTCAGTAAAATGATATGGTGACGCTAGACTCTGACTCTAAAGACCTATATCGAACCAAAACCATTCTATCATGCAATGAACAAGAAGGATTTCATCTGACATGTTAAAAGTTGTATAAGAAACTCAATCAATTTTTGAAAACGCTGCGCCCCAATCCATACTCTCTAATCTCTGGTTGTTGCTAGAGGATGAGCTTGTGCTCACTCTATTTAGAAGACCAGCTCATCGCGTGATACGCCTCTGCCTCATTGCAAACAATTTACTAAGATCTCAATGTTATTGTTTTCCTTTTCTTCCCTCTATTATTGCTATGTACAATTTGCATCCTTCCCCCTTCGGATACTACTGATATGTCCTTCCTGCAAAGATTTGTAATGATGTTATGATAGCAATTACGAATATAGGTGATATATTGATTTCTCTTGAGAGGAATCAATTTGGTTACTCACTCTAGCAATATCTTTCACTATAGCAAAAATAAGCTCATGTGATTTACAACATTAGAAACAGCACCGTACATTTTAAAATTTATACCATTTAGAAAATTTCAGATTTGGATAAACAAAAAGCAGAGAAAGAATTTTTCATATTAAGTTATTGACATAACATTTCTCATTTTGAACATTATCTTCTAAGCACGAAACATTTCATTTGTGTTCTAATCCACTTCGAGTTTTAAACTGATACCACATCAGTTACTGTATATCACATTCTCCATTAAAACTAAATCATAACCAAAAATCTTCATGAGAAAAAGAAGAAGAAAGACTCAATCTTTTGTCCCCAAAAATTTGATTTTTTCATTAATTGTAAGATTTCAAATCATTTAATCATAACTTACTTAAGGTAGAAGATATATCAACTTAAAATTAGAGAACCCCTCAGCAGTAGGGATGCTCTTCTTCTTTTCGTTAATAGCTACAGTACCAAATAAGATGGTGGAGGAGGTATAGAGAGGTGTTTGCTTAACGTTTTAGTTCTTTCTTACTCTTTCATTTCTTTTACTTGGAACTTGAAATTTTTTCACAAAATACATTAGGGTTCTTACAACTTGCGCAAGAACTCAAACCATAAAACTGCAAACTTTTGAGGTAGAAATTCGTAGACGAATTGAGAAGAAACTTGATGCAATGCCATAGGTTTTGACAAAGATGTATACGAAACAACATAATGGGGCTTTATCAGCAGAACTTACAAAGTAGCTCTATTCTATCAGAGGACAATGAGGAGAAAGAAGAACCCAAGAAATTTATGATTTTAATATTTTTGGGGAATTGAAAAGACGAGAAGATGAGAGATGAAAATACAAATTTAGCCTAAAATGTTCATTAAAAATTTTCAATATGAGATTCAAATTATGTGTTTGCCGAATGTGATAGTAAAAGAAAACCACCTATCTCGAATAAGATGATTACTTTAAGTTTCATGACAAGACTCAATTAACCAGTTGAGCAATCTGCGTTCACAGAGAAAAAAATGAGAGACTGAAAAATTGGAAGTGACAAGGTGGCTATTAAACCCAATTTGTGAAGATAGAAGAAGACCAAAAGATCCAAAATGGCTAATTTTCACAATCGTCAACTTTTCAATGCTGTAGTGCCATGTGTCAGGTTTTCCATAGCTTAAAATGATGATGTGTCATTCACTTAGAGAGATTGGTCCAAAATTATAGTATAGACTAGACGAATATCCGCGTTATGCGCGATTTTTTAATAAATATTTTTTTATTAGGGTTAGTCAGGAAGAGGAAGAGACCGAGACACGATGCGGAAGACAGAGAGGAAGTCGCGAAGAAACAACAAAGAACCGAGACATCGTTAAGCGGAAACGGCGATTACAGAGGTTTCTTGGAGAAAAAGAAAGAAGTAGAAGTAGAAGAGATGATGAGAGCGGAGAAGAAAATTGTGGTGCTAGATACATGGCAAGAGACTGTTCCTAAGGCGGAGGTGGGAATGGTCCAAGGCAGAGTTGCTATAGGAGTAGCTGGATCATCCCTTGCCGGGAAAGAGATCCTGGTGGAGGCGAGTCAAGCTGGTGAACCGGGGGAAACCCAAGAATTGCAGAAGCGGAGTCTCAGTCCAGCGAGACCGGACCAGGAGGGTTCCGGGATGCTGCCGCGAGAGTTGCATCCCTTGGTAAGAAAATTACTGGTTTGCCCTTAGTTTCATTTTCTGGGAAGTTTCCAAAAAAGCCAAGTTTCCATTTTTGGAAAGTTTCTATTTTAGGAAGTTTCTCTTTCGGGCAGGTTTTCTTTTAGGGAAACTTTTCATTTATGGCAGGTTTTCATAACTGGAAGGTTTCTTTTTTTAGCAAGTTCCAAAAAGTCTAACCGGGTTCTTGTTGCAGGGTTCCTCATCTAGAGAAGGATCTTCATGGGATAAAAAGGATAAGGGAGGTCCATCAGGAGCTGGACCTGAAGGTGGATCTTCATGGGGCAAACTAGACGGAGGGGCAGAGAGAGATGAAGTTCTAGTACCAAAGATGGAGGTCAGACACTCGGGAGGTATATCGACCATTAGGCGAAGGTGAGGAGGTTCACGGTTTCATCGCATTCGGTAATCGTTTAACTTGCTTGTTAGTCTAGGGTTAATCCGGCCGGCGTCGAGCTATAAGTCTCGACACGAATAAGAAATATGTAATATGTATCGTTAATTAAACAAGGTCTTATCGCCTAAGTGCCATTGTTTAATTGGGTCGCTAAGTCAAACCTAGGCTAGAACATGTGTGAGAACGTAAGTTCCTTAAAATGACTACGTCTAATTTGGCATTGCTTGAGAATTACAAAAGATGAAAATAGGTCTAGATTAATCTGGTGATTTGGTTATGTGATGGATAGTTGCTTATCCAATTTACGGGTGTGATGCACCCTGCCCTGAGGCTCATGACACTGGGGAATCGAGTGGTAGTGCTCTACGTCAAAAGTGTCATGGCGGGAGGGTAGTTAGACCAATGGACCTCAAACCCTAGGTCGTAATGGAAAGTCGTGGGCCCTGGCGAGGGTACTCGGAGGACCATTCAAAGTTGACTAATGGTCGCGACTAGCAGGGTCAGGTAGTGTTATAAGCTGCTCTCTGTGACTGTGCCGTGTGGGCCACAGACAAAAGGGTCATGCAGTGTTTCATGCTGCTCTCTGGGACTGTGCCGGAAGACCGCGGATAGCAGGGTCAGACAGTGTTATAGGCTTCTCTCTGAGACTGCACCGGGCGAGCCCCATGTTAGGGCATGGGAGGATATTCCATTTGGTTATAGATGCACTAGGAAGAAGAAAAGGTTTACGAAAGTTTTGAAGAAGTGTCTAGTAGGCTAGGTCTGTTTTCGAAAAAGGTTTTCAATTTGCTAGTTGCTTGCCAAGCCCGGTAGGTGTCTTTTGTGGAGTTTAGGATTAGATATAAACTTTCGGGGTTAAGCGAGTATTAGGTGAGATGGAGTCAAGTTAGTCCTCACTGGGTGGCTTGTTTGAAAAGACACTCATCCCTCTATTTTTCCTCTTTTTCTTTTTGGTGTTACAGGAGATCGCAGTTAGAAGCGGAGAATTAATGACCGGTTGGTGAAATTTAATCCGGTTTTGGTGGTATCACTTGGGACATTTCTGGTTCCCTCAGTACGGTAACATTATATATTGGCTTGCAAGAGAACTTGTATTGTTACAAAGGCTTATCGATCAGGCCAATGAAAAGGGATGGCGCAGAGAACGATCTAAGTATCTGGAAAGAAAGGAGCTTCTTAAAAGTCCAGAAGAACAGTCAAGACTATCACGTGAAGTTCCAGAAGTTGTTGCAGAAGAAATGAACTTGGACGTGTAGTAGTTGGTGATGTGAAAATAGAAAACGACTTGATGGAACTAAACCCTGAGGCTTTCATTAAGGCCCATCAAAATGATGAAGAACAACAACTAAAGGATTCATTAGTTTCTAGTGTTAAGAAACCTCTAGAAATTCCCAAGTTCCATGATGAAGAAGTGCAACAATCACTGACTATTTTTGCAGGCGACAAAGATCACCATGAAGATGTGAAGGAGGAACCAGCAAATAACATCATCACACAGAACAAAGACTCTATCACTTAAAAAGATAAGAAGAGTACAAAACCACTTAACATAAGTTAAGTACTCCAGTGATTATCTCTAGGACAAACCTCAAACTCGATCAAATCAACCAGAGATTATAGTATTGAGCGATGATGATGACGATGGTGATGATGACGATCATCAACAATACAATCCAAAGAAGGTGATATGGTGGTATGAATTCCCGAAAGGAAAAACAAATGGACAATTCTCTTTAGCAAATCTCAAACAGTGGAGCGACGAAGACTACTTTGTGGATGTTCCAGATGTTAAAGTTTGGATGACAGGAAACAACATTGAATCCAGAGTGCTGCTGACCAAACTTCCACCTCACATCAATGCCTAACACTTAAACAACTTGAAAAGCATAATCTCTGATAAAATTTTCTATTTTGTATTCAGATCTTCCGTTATTGGATTAATATCCATTCAATATTCACCACTCATTACCTATATATCAACTTTTTTTACTGCGGAATGAAAAAACAGAAAGGAAAAAAGGATAAAACCCATCGACGATGAAACCCCAAACCCTAACCTGCCGCCGTAGAATCCTCCCCGCAGATCTAAGCTTCCTACGTCATCTTCTCCTTGTAAACTGATACTAGATCCTTCCTTTCCCCTTTCTTGTTCCACACATTGTACGTCTTTTATTGGCTTGATTCCTCTTTAGCTTTACTTATTTTGGGTTTTGTTCTTTGTGCTTTGTTTTTGTTAACTTGTAGATTTCTATATCTTGCAATACCCTCGTCCCTGCTTGTGTGATCGCTATCATTAGCAAGCCAAAGAAATGCAGCCATAAGTGCAAGAAAAGTTGTCATGTTGTCAATACTGGTACCTTACCTTTTCTCCATTTCATTCTCAGACCAACTTCTTTCATTGTTGTCCCTTGGCTTTTCCATGAAATCTTGTGCACATTCTCTAGGGAGACTCTGCATCGAGGTGACTCCTACTTCCGAGACTGGTTCCTTGTATGAGGAGTTGTGTTTTAGTTGTAGCATCTGCTCACCCCTTAAGCCTAACAGGTTTTGTTGATTCTACCATTTTCTTAATGTATCTCCCTTTTAGTTTCTTATACTTCTCTTAAACTGTTTTTGTCTAATTGTAGTCGTTTGTTGAAATTTCAGGACTTTGACAAAATAATGAATTATAATTCCGATGTGTTGGGCGTTGTAGCAAAATTAAGTTATTGTGGTGAAACAATCACATAATCTCAAATGCTTGAGAAAACATATTCCACCTTCCACAAAAACCACATCACCTTGCAACAACAATACAGGCGTGGGTACACCAAATTTTCGAATTTGATTGTTGGCTTTTAAGAGCAGAGGAGAATAACGAGCTCCTCATCAAGAATCTCATGACTCGACCTACTGGTTCTAAAGCATTTCCTGAAGTAAATGCTTTAGATATCAAATACTCGATTAAAGAAAACAAGGCATTTCAGGGTCGTGTTCGAGGACGTGGTCGCGGACGCGGAATAAACTATACTCCGTGTAACAAGTGGACTCGATCCGAACAACTTCCAAAGGGGAAAGAAGCCCTAGGAAGTACCTCCCATAAGCGTGGATAACTGCTTCAGATGTGGCACAAAGGGACATTGGTCTCGTGTGTGTCGTACTCCTGCGCATCTTTATGCTTTGTACAAAGAATCCGTCAAGGGCAAAGGAAAAGAAGTAAATCTTGCGGAGCATTCTGAGGATACAACACACCTAGATGCTTCTGACTTTGCCAATGATTTCGATGAGGCCGCCCTCGTAAAAAATTTAAATGTCTATCGTATGATTTTTTAATTTCCTAAGATTGTATCATAAGTAATGATTGCCTATGTGAACTATTTGAAATAATGTCTGTATTATGTATAATTATCATGTATAATTATCTTGTATAATAATTGTGCGATATTTGCTTAATGAATAAAAGTAGTCTCCCTTTTATTAACTAAAATTGTTTTTTTCTTTATAAATGGATAACAATACAAGCGAAATGGCATCCAAGAAAAATACTAGAGATATATGTATACCAGATAGTGGAAAAACGCACACTATTCTGAAATATAGAAAATATTTTTCTAACCTAAAACCGTCGAAAGGTTTTGTTAATACAATATCAAGTCCGGCAAACCTTATTGAAGGGAGTGGCACCGCAAAATTTGTGATGTCTAATCGGACACAATTTTCCATAAACAGTGCCCTATACTCCCCAAATTCTAAAACAAATTGACTAAGCTTCAAAGACATATACCTTCAAGGATATGATACTCAATCCGAAACTGAGGATGGTAAAAAGTATATGTATATAACTTCCAACAGATCGGGCAAAAGACATATACTAGAAAAATTTCCTGAACTTCCTTCAGGTTTGCATCAGACGTATATAGATACAATAAAGTCGCATCTCGTGATAAAAAGAAATCCTGAAGATTTCACATTATGGCATGATCGTCTTCGTCACACTGGCACCACTATGATGCGAAAAATAATAGAGAACTCACATGTTCATTCACTGAAAATCCAGGAGATTGATCAGAGAAATAAAATGACATGTGTTGCATGCTCTCTGGAAAAGTTGATTACTAGACCATCACCAACAAAAATTGGCAAAGAATTGTCGAAGTTCCTTGAATGAATTCAAGGCGACATATGTGGACTTATACAACCACCATGTGGACCATTTTACTATTTTATGATAACGATTGACACATCAAGTAGATGGTCACATTTTTTTCTATTACCATCTCGAAATGTGGCATTTGCTAGATTTCTTACTCAAATAATCAATTTAAAAGCTCAATTCCCTGATTATCCAATCAAGAGAATTAGACTAGAAAACACTGGTGAACTTACATCCCAGGCATTCAATGATTATTGTATGGTAAAGGAAATCAATTTCGAAAATCCTGTAGCCCATGTACATACACAAAACGGTCTGGCTGAATCATTAATTAAACGATTGCAAATGATTGCAAGGCCTTTGATCATGAGATCAAAACTTCCAATCTCTGTATGGGGACATGCCATTCTACATGTAGAAGCACTTATTCGAGTAAGACCAAATGCATATCATAAATATTCTCCATTACAATTGGCCTTTGGTCGAGAACCAAACATTTCTCATCTAAGGATCTTTGGTTGTACGGTGTACATACCTATAACACCACCTCAACGTACAAAGATGGGACCACAAAGAAGGTTGGGAATATACATTGGTTTTAATTCTCCATAAATCATAAGATACCTCGAACCATAAACTGGTGATGTTTTTACGGCACGATTCGCCGATTGTCATTTTGATGAGAAAGAATTCCCGGTTCTGGGGGGAGAAAATAAACTCATAGGTAAAGAGATCAAATGGAATGTGCCATCTCTTTTACACCTTGATCCCCCTACAAAACAATCAGAACTAGAGGTTCGACGAATCATATATTTGCAGAGCATAGCAAATCAACTACCTGATGCATTTGCAGATACTAAGACGATAACTAAATCATATATACCAGTTGCAAATGCCCCTGCTCGTATTGAAATACCACAAGGATGTGAAAGAGCAGATGATACATGCGAGTCCAAAATACGCTTGAAGCGTAGAAGACCTATTGGTTTTAAGGATAAAAATCCTAGAAAAAGAAAAGAAGTTGAAAAGCATGATATTTCTAAAATAGCAGCAAATATTTTGGAAGAAACGAATCAAGAGCCTAGCGACAATGCTGAAAATCATGAGCCTGAAGAAAATCATGAGATTTCTATCAATTACATCCACAATAGAAAGATATGGAAACGAAATAAAATGAACTATGTGGATAAAGTTTTCTCATACCTTTCGTCAAAAGAAATAGATGAAGAAAACGAATATCCAGAGCCAAAATTTGTGTATGAATGTCAAAAGAGACATGATTAGGTAAAATGGAAAGATGCGATACAAGTCAAACTTGATTCACTTAATAAACAAAATGTATTCGGACCCATAGTAGTCACACCTAAAACTGTGAGACCAGTTGGATACAAATGGGTTTTTGTTCGAAAACGAAATGAGAAAAATGAGATTATGAGGTACAAGGCTCGTCTCGTAGCTCAAGGTTTTTCTCAGTGACCGGGAATCGATTACGATGAAACATATTCTCCCGTCATGGATGCAATCACATTTAGGTTCCTGGTGAGTCTAACTATTAATGAAAATCTAGATATGCGTCTCATGGACGTGGTCATAGCATATTTGTATGGGTCATTAGATACCGATATCTATATGAGAATTCTTGATGGATTTAAAATGCCAGAAGCCTTAAAATCCAAACCTAAAGAGCTATGTGCAAGAAAGTTACAAAGATCATTGTACGAATTAAAACAATCTGGACGAATGTAGTACAATCGTGTCAGTGAACATCTAATAAAGGAAGGATACGTGATTAATCCCATATGCCCATGTGTTTTCATCAAGAAAACACGTCAAGATTTATGATTATTGCAGTGTATGTTGATGATCTCAATATTATCAAAACCCAAGGAGAAGTATAAAAGGCAACTGATTACATAAAAGGAGAATTTGAGATGAAAGATCTCGGACAGACAAAGTATTGTCTTGGCCTACAAATAGAGCATTCTCAAAAGGGCATATTCGTACACCAATCTACATATACAAAAAGGGTGTTGAAACGATTCGACATGGATAAAGCAACTCCACTTAGCACTCCTATGGTGGCGAGATCACTTAATATTGAAAATGACCCTTTCCGACCAGATGAAGAAAATGAAAAAATACTTGGTCATGAAGTACCATATTTAAGTGCAATTGGAGCTCTTATGTACCTTGCCAACTGTAAACGACCTGATATATCATTTGTTGTTAACCTCTTAGCAAGATTCAGTTCCTCTCCTACACGAAGACATTGGAACGGAGTTAAGCATGTCTTTCGTTACCTCTAGGGAACTTCTGATTTAGGTTTGCTTTATCCTAGAAATTCAAAGGATCAAATGGTTGGTTATGCAGATGTAGGATATCTGCTAGATCCGCATAAAGCTCGTTAACAAACAGGATATGTTTTTACAGTTGGAGGCACTGCTATATCCTGGCGTTCTCAAAAGCAGACACTTATGGCTACTTCTTCAAATCATGCTGAAATCATCGCACTCCATGAAGCAAGTAGAGAATGTGTGTGGTTAAGATCAATAAGAAAACATATCCAATCAAGTAGTAGAATTCTCGAAAAGACAGAGCCGACTACCTAATATGAAGACAATTTTGCATATGTCGCCCAGACGAAGGAAGGATATATCAAAAGTGATAGAACTAAACATATACCTCCGAAATTCTTCTCATACACTCAAAAACTGAAGAAGAACAAAGAAATCGAAATAAGATATGTCCAGTCATGTGACAACGCAGCCGATCTCTTCACGAAGTCATTACCCACTGCCGTATTCATGAAGCATGTACATAACATTGGGATGCGTTTTCAACGAGACCTATAAATGATCTCCTACTCATTTAAGGGGGAGCTTGCGTGGTTGTACTCTTTTTGCCTTATTGTAGTTTTTTCCATGGGATTTTCCCAAAAAGGTTTTTAACGATGCAACATAAAATAATTTACGGACGATGACGGTGATATTGGTCTTCAAGGAGGAGTGTTGTGAAAAGACATAAAGTGGAACCCACATCTATCAAATCAATTTATTACAAATAGTTGATATTGTCAAAATTTTCATCTATAAAAGGAAGTATCCTGCTTTATTTACGAACGTATCAACAACAACAATTCTTACTTTCACGTATTCTCTCATCCGTTCCATTATATTAGTATCCCAAAATTTCACAGGTATTACATTTATCTATATGATAAAATGATAATAATATTATATCCCTGTTGTAAATTTTTTGATGATTTAATACTTTGGAAATTCAGCATATGTTGGGGTTCCTTATGTGTCGTTTATGGTCCCTGCATGGACCTGTTGACAAAATCACGAGATCGATCTTTCAGATCTATTTGTTTATTCTCTGGTTGACCTTTCTCTCACCACATAGAAGACAATCTATTCTAGAGTCTTACTTTACTTTATACTGTTCTTATCCCCGTTCCTTTTTTCAGACCATAAATTATAAGAAAGACTTCGGAATATTTTGTGTATACAAAAAGATTATGTAAGCATCATTTATAAACAACGTACAGTCTATAATATAGTAGATATCTAATTGCTATGAAAAACCATTTAACAAAAAAAAAGACGAGTGATCTACACTAATAGTGTTATTCTTTTATCATCTAAATTCAATTCTCTTATACAAAAATATCTAAATTCAAATATGTACTATATATTTTAAAGGGAAGATTAGATTTAGGCAAAAACTGAACCCAAATTTGAGAACCACACTTGAAATCGATTCGTAAAATTGGTTTTAATCCCTTTAAATACTCGGTTGGATCTTATGTCCCAAGTAGTATGGTTTTTAGGTCGATTCGAGTGATACCGAAATTCCAATGAAATATCCAAACAAAACCGAATGTATGCTAATTACAATTTTTCCCTTCATTTAATTAAAAAATTGAATTTTTTTTATCTAAGGTGATTTTAGCCTCATCTGGACTAGACATTAACAAGCTTTTAACCACTTTGCCACAATTAATTTTATGTTATATCTATATTTTTCTCTTTTTTAACCTTAAAATTTTGGTTATTTTGAATAAAGCATGAGTCATTCGGGTGAATATTCCTGAATTTACCAGAAAATCTGAACAAACCCGAACAAACTCCAAACACGAAACTAAAACTAGAACCGAATAGATTGCAAACCGATTCCAAACCGACCATGTCCTAAAATATAGAAAATTCAAACAAATCATATACCTTTAAACCTCAAAACGCTAAATCCGAATATAACGAACGAACCCGGTTGGATCCCCAACGCCCAACTCTAGGGAAAATAGTCTGATCTTTTTTTCCTTTACTGCCACTGTAACATCCCTATCCCGAGAGAACTGTAATGCTCCAAATGGTACCGCCAAAACCAGAGCAATCTTCACCAATCGGCCAATAATTTTTCGCTTCTAACTGCAACCTGCAGAATCACAAAAAGGAAAAGAGGAAAAGAGAGGGGTGAGTGACTTTTCAACAAGCCACTCAGTGAGGACAGACCCGACTTCGCCTCACTCGCTACCCGCTTAACCCCGAAAGACTAGAACTAGACCACAACCACTAAAAAACACATAAGGCACCTAGTGTGCCGCACAAGCAACTACCATATCAGCCCCTAGCTTATTCAGCGCTGCTGATGGATACACAAACTCGCCCGTAGGCCATTGTGCATCGGGGAAAGAACAGTCCACACGCTTAACACCATCCCACAGTAGATTTCGCACCTACTGCAGGGTTATCTATTATTCTACTCCTAGAGTTATTATGCGTAATTCTCAAGCAATTCCAAATTAGACATATTCCTTTCTTTAAACCAATCTATGTTCTCACAGTTCAGGTTCTAGCCTAGGCTCGACTTAGCGACCCAACAAACAATCGCACTTAGACGTATAAGTCCTTATGTCATAACAATACATAATACATATTCATATTCGTGCCGAGATTTATAGCTCGACACCGACCGATACTCTAATCCTAGCCTAACGAAATTGAACAGGCAACGAGTAAAACGGGGACGAGAACTCCTCACCTTGGCCTGATCGTTTGGTAGCTTCCATGGTTGACAACCTCCATTTCCAACACCGGGACTTCGCTGGAATCCTCAGAAACATTCTGTTTTCCCCGGCTTAATCCTTCGTCAACCTCCTTCTCACCTGAACCAAAGCCTCCGCCTTGATTACCCCAAGCAGATCCTCCTACTTTCTTCTCGAAAGATCCTTCTCCCGCGAGCAGACACTGAAACAGAAACCGGTTAGCCTTTTCCAGAACCCTGCCTAAAATAGAAACTTTCCATTTATAGAAATCTACCGTAAATGGAAACTTTCCTAAAGAGGAAACTTACTGGAGGAGGTGGTTAACACCCGGATCCGGTTAGGAGTTAACCGACCCGAAAATCGGTTAAGAGAGCCAATATGCAGACGGGCCACCAAGACCCACCTAGAAATATCCGGCCCAAATCGAAAGAGAAAAGAGAAGGCCCACGAAATTCAAAGCTAAGAGAAATCAAAACGGAAGAATCAGCATTAACGAGAGGAATAAATGCGCAATAACTCGGGAGTTACAAGAGCTAGAAGAGTATAAAAGAAGAAGGAGGAGCTTGAAGAAGAGGACCGATTTTTCTCTCTAGAAATTGAGCTTG